>PVJS01059895.1:0-11385 GCA_004027185.1 Glis glis
ACTATAGCACATGATGTACATACACAAACCTATAAGACTCAATCACTATCTGGAGCATGAAAGGGAGGGAAGGGGGAGGGAATAGGGTGGGATTGGAGGGAGGGCTAAATGTGCAATGTGTGCATGTATGATGTTCATACCCTGACATATATCAAAATGTATAATTACAATTTACAATGCACCAATAAATGAACATAAATAAATAAATAAATAAATAAATAAAATTTCACAATGATGTAAAAAAAAAAGTCTTTCTGAACATAAGGCTGTGTACACAGAATAGCTACAGAACAGATCTGATCAATCTGAGTATTTCAGGGGACCAGAGAGATGAACAGCTGAAATGGAGGCTATTGCAGAAAACTGAGGATATGTGGTCACTGTTCTGGCCCTCAACCAACTTACAATCTATGCTGTACTGACATGGATGAAGATGAGGCCAAAGCAATAGTAATCCTTGCACAGGTGACAAACACTGAAGAATTTATATTCTCAGCTGGGCATAGTGGCACACACCTGTAATCCCAGTACTTGGAAGACTGGAACAGGAGAATTGCATGTTCGAGACCAGTCTCAGCAACCTAGTGAGACTCTCTACAACCTAGTGAGACCCTGTTTCAAAACAAAAATAAAAATAAAAAAATAAAAAGGGCCAGGGGTGTAGCTTGGAGGTAGAATGTCCCTGGGGTCATCCCCCATTATCACACACACACACACACACACACACACACACACACACACAAGTAAAGAATTAAATTAGGGAGCTGAGTATGTGTTGTGTGTGTGTGTGTGTGTGTGTGTGTGTGTACACACGCACGCATGTGCTGGAGGATGTCAAAGCTGGAATCAACAATAAAGAAATTCTACCACATCCTTATTAAGTATCTTAAGACAGTAATTTATCCCATTTGTGACTGCCCTATTTGGAAGGTAATTCTGAAGACGGCAGCCCTCGAAAATCAGTAACTCTAGCACTTCTTTGAAGATGCCTTGTGAGTAGCAGAGTTGGGTTTTTTTTTTGTTTTGTTTTGTTTCTCCTAATAGTCCCTGTTCACACTACTTTGGCCCTTTATTAAATGTAGCGTTTTCTATAAGAATAAATAAAAGTGCCCTCCACATGGTATCAACATTGGGGGGTAACTGGTCTCCAAATGACCTGTAGTATGTATGTGTCTCTGCCAGGCGCAGTGGTGCACTTCTATAATCCATGTACTTGGGAAGTTGAGGTAGGAAGATTGCAGGTTCGAGGCCAGTGCATGGTAACTTTTTAGACCCTGTCTCAAAAAAAAAATTTTTTTTTAAGGGCTGGAGGTGTAGCTCAGAGGTAGAATGTCCCTGGGTTCAATCCCCAGTACCACAATTTATGTGTCTCTTCTCTACCCATCTTAAAATTAAATAAGACAGGTGATCGGAGCAGTAAATTTCAAACTACCTTTTTCCTTCCACACCCTCATCCCTAGTCCTTGAGTCTTCGTTCTGTACCCTAAATGTGTCTGGTTTTCCCCCTTTGACATCTGGCAGCTAAGAATATTCTACATGATTTGAAGAAATAACGTCATATTATGGAAGCATTTTATTGATTAAGAGATGACAGCATGTGTGAAAGCGTATATTCATCCTCTAGATTGCAGTGCCATTTTTAGGGCAAAGAAAGGGTTTAGATGTGGTCTTTATGCTATTTTTTAAATTTCATATGCTGTGGATAAAAGGCAAAGCTTGCCATTTTCCATTTTTGCCAATTTACAAGGATTAGGGAGTACTTTCTCCATCTTGTGATTTAACATGACTTTGAAAATTGCCCTGTTAACTTCCAGCAATTGCAAATTCTGATATTGCAAACCATCTCTGAAAAAAAGAAAAGGAAAGATAAATAAAAATATAGCTAATTGGTTAACAAGAATTCCTTTCAGGGAATGGCAAGGTATACTTTGAGGGTCTAGCTTGGCACAGACAGAAGGGATTGATCCTCACAAATACAGCAAGTTTAGACCTTTAAGCACCCTTGTCCTTCTGCAAGTGTGAGCTTTCTTCCCAGTTCACATTAAATAAACCCTGGCATGTTTATAATCCGGCTGTTCCTTCCCTGCCTTCCCCTCCCTGTCCCCCCATACAGCCCTAACTCCTCTCTTCCATAAGAATTAAGCTGCAGGATGGGGAGAGGAAATGATTTCATCTGGGTGGAGAAGGGAAAAGATACAACTTTAGTCCCAAATACTGTAAGTCAAATGCATAAGAAAAATAGCTGACTCGCTACAGACTGAGTCTCACTAAGTGGCCAGGCCTGTCTCTAGGGGTCTCCCTAAGGGATGGAGCCGCACAGGGTGGGGACTGGGAAGAGACGCCACAAGCCTCACATCTTGGCTGCATGTTCTAATGATCTCTCTTCTCTAGTCCTTTCCGTTGTTGTTTTAGCAGGAGGATTTCTCCTCGGACAGCTAGAGTGCTGCTCTGGCTCTCATAACTTCTCTCTCACAAACTGTGGGAAGAGGTTAAAAAAAAAAAACTGACCTTCTCTACCATGGGTTGTACAAAATATCAGTTTCTTAAATTCTTGCATAATTTTCTAATGCTGAAAACTAATCTAGAACTATATTCAAAAGATAAAGCCCCTTTAAAAACTTGGATTTAAGGTGCTATCCACTAACTAGAACAGCACAGTTAATCCTCACAGTGGGAAAAATGTTGCAAGCCATGTGCTAATGAAACTTTCTTATAGAAGACATGCAATACATATTGAAATGGGCTGGGCTTCGGGGTCACAGTCACACACAGAACAGATGCTGGTGGGATTTTGATGTGCAATGGGAGAAATGGAGTCAGGCTCTGGGCTCAGCAAGCCAACCTTCTGAAGAGTTCAAATCTGGGGGCAGTTGTGAATTTACTACTTTACACCAACCATGTCCTTTCCTTCCCACTCTTTCCACCAAGGCACCCTTGCATACCCACCTCTCTGCTCTCCTAGCGGGATGGGGGAATAGAGCTCCCACAAATAGACTCCTAGAGACCGCGGCTACTAATTTACCAAAACTTCATCCTGGATCCTCAGTGTGCCTTCAGATACAAAGAATTGGATTCGTCCTCATCCTGCTTCATAACATACTCTCTCATCATTGTATGTCCTGCTTTTATTTACCTAGTTAGCTGTTTAATTGCATATTTTATTTTAAATTTAGAACATAATGTTTTTAACTTAATTTATATAGCTGAAATTGCTTCATTCATTTAGATGATCATCTTCCTTTGTCTAAGTATTCAGTTTATTCAGCATCTCCCGCTAGTGAGACATTAGGACTGTTTTTGCATTTGTCTTGTGCTGAGCAGCATGGCGCTCTTGTGCATGTGTCCTCTTGCATAGGGGCGGGGTTTCCCTGGACATACACCTAGAAGTAGAGTAGCTGGCCCACAGGGCATAAATGTTAACTTAATAATATAAGGCAAGTGTTCTCAGGCATGTGCGACTCCTCCTTTAGAATTGTTACAGTTTGGATCTGGAGTGCCCCCCAAAAGCTCCTGTTTAGAAACCTGGCCAGTACAGCCAGGGTGAGAGGTAAGCCATGCCTGGAGGAGGTGAGTCCCTGGGGGCATGGCCCTCAGCATGGTTTCTGTCTCTGGCCCCTGCTCCCTCTTTCTTTCTGCTTCCCTGCTGCCCTGAGCTGAACTGCTTTTCTCTGTCTCGCCCTGCCACCATGATGTCTCCACCTTGGTGCCAGCCAACCACAGACTGAACCTCTGAACCATGAGCCAAGATAAATCTTTCTTCCTCTAAGTGATTCTTGACAGGTACTTTGGCCACAGTGATGAAAAAACTGACTAATACAAAGTCAAACCCCATCCTACAAGAAGGTTGCTCCTCGGAGATGTGACAGTGGCCGGTAGAGACTGTAGACCGGAGGAAGCACGGGGGAAGACCCAGGCCACAGGCCTTACTCAGTCCAGTATGGGAGGGCTCAGAGTTAACATTAGAACTGTGTTGGGAAAGATGTGTGTGTTGTGGTATATATTTTGTGATTATGTCAATTGTTCAGTAAACTGTGTAAAGTTATTTCCAAAGAGTATAGGCTCAGTCATCCTCAATAAATTCTTTTATTTCTTCATGAATCTCCAAATTAACAAGTTTCTCCAAGTTATTATTTTGGCAAATCCTTGAACCGGGGAAATGAATGTCATGCTGGGAGTGGTGGTGGCAGGCCTGTAATCCCAGTACTTGGGAGGCTGAGACAGGTGGATCACTGGCTTGAGGCCAGCACATGGTAAATAAGCAAGACCCTGCTTCCAGATAAAAACTAAAAATAGGTCTGGGGGTACAGCTCAGAGGTAGAAGCCCCCTGGGTTCAATCCCCAGTACCACATACACACAAACATACACATACACACACACACACACACACACACACACACACAAAGAACTGGGGAAGTGATGTGAGAAACAATAACATACCTAGCCAAGTGCTGATATCTAAAATGGGCAAGTGTTCTCAGGTAGGTTTGCATATTTTCCTTACAGACCTTTATGGGTGCTTTATGAACCAAAATTATAGCAATACCACTCCATGCCAGTTAAATAGAACTGTTTTCATTTTCAGGAAAGGATCCAAATGCTGTATCTTTTTATTCCCTGAATTTAGTTGTTAAGTTTCCTCTCTTATCATTCCTGCCAAATTGTCAGATATCACTTCACTTTCTCTTGTAATTGTGCCCATTTTTTCCCCTTTGAAATATTCTTCTAATCCACTGCAGGCTTGGAAAACACTACCCAGACCTGTTATAACTCTGTGCAACTAAAGAATAATCTCCCTCTGGGAGAGAGTCTGAAGTAACCGTCTTCCAAGTAAAGTGAATTTCATGGTTCATAATACAACTTTTGAGGGTTGAAGGTCTCTTTTGCTCACTTTCTTGTTCTCAGTTGTGTTTTGGGTGAGGCAGTTTACTAAGTGGCCAAATTCCAACTTTTGGATACTTTTGCCTTTCTTGAGTAGTTATTCCTTATATAGCAAGACATACCAAGTGGCTACTAGAAACATGTCACTTGCAATAAACATTTTATACCATTGCATACAATGTGTGCCTTTTTGTTTTAGGGAAAAATGCATACAAATGAAATATTTATTTTCAAACTTTCCATATATTTTGATCTTATTACATTCTGGAAATATTCTTTGGAGTGAAAAAGAAATATAAAATAATACTGTAATAGCAGTGAAAGTAATCTTTAGGCTGTTATTTTAGACCTATCTACAGGCTAGATAAAATCAAAGCCAGTTCCAAGATTTAAAAGAAAATATAATGTGTTTCTTCATCTGTGTTGGTTTATAGTTAGCTTTTCAGAGAAATCAAATTTATTAATGTATTTGAGTGATTTTGGAGCAGAGTTTTTCCACTTGGTGATACGTGCAAATAGCAGCTTTCAGTAGAAATTAATAGATAACATTTAAAGGACAACTCTTTTATAAACCCAGGCAGAGCCGGGCGTGGTGGCGCACGCTTGTAATCCCAGTACTTGGGAGGCTGAGACCGGAGGATCCGGGTTCATGGCCAGCCTCACTTACTTAGTGAGGCCCTCCACAACTTAGTGAGACCCTGTTTCAAAATAAAGAATAAAAAATAGGGCTGGGGGTGTAGCCCGGAGGTAGAATGCCCCTGGGTTCAATCCCTGGTACCGCAAAAATAAATAAATAAATATAAACCCACGCAGTACCAAATTAGAGACAAAGGGAAATGTCTGATGATGACTTAAAAGAATTTTCAATTTGGTATAGTGGCACATACCTGTAAGAGGATCACAGGTTCAAGACCAGCCTCGGCAACTTAGCAAGACTCTCAGCAACCTATGAGACCTTGTTTCAAAACAAAAAATAAAAAGAGCCAAGGGAGTAGCTTGGAGGTAGAATGCCCCTCAGTTCAATCTCCAAATACCACACACACACACACACACACACACACACACACACACACACAAAAGGTAATTTTGAGCCAAGGTAACACTGAGTAAGTATGAAATTGCTTTAACTTATTTTTTAAATGCCTGTGCATCTGCAGTTATTTTTAGACTGGTTATGGAACATGCCTGCATTAAACTGCACAGGTGTTTATTTTCTGGAATCAGAGACAATGTCAGGCAAGAAGCCCACCACTGACTGCATGACTCTCACTAGACGTGGCCCTCTCCAATTGCCCACTTCTGAATGAATTAAGTGAAATGATACAGTGATACATCAAAATGCTTTCATTATATAATGATACTTTTTCTGTGCATACATTTGCAAAAATATGCTCCTTTACTTTCTAAAAACCTCAACAGATTTTTTTGTGCAAAGAAATGTGTTCTTTGGTCTAATAAGTGGAGAAATGTGTAGTAACTTTCCTTCTTAAAGAATCACAATGCCAAGTTCTGAGAAATATTGAAGTCTAACTCTTTTCAACTTTTTTGTTTGTTTATTTTCTTTTTGGTCCTGGGGATTGAACCCAGGGCATTGTGCTTGCAAGCGCAATTACCACTAAGCTACATCCCAGCCCTTTTTAACTTTGTTTAACCCACTATGCTGTATAATAGTGCATGAAATGCTGCTTTAGTAGAATCTATTGATTTGGCAATGGATGGGAAATGAGGTTCAAGAGAAAGAGAAAAGTACCAATTATGTTGTTGACATTTTGAACGTGGGCAAATTGGAAGAATGGTGATTCTGTTGACAAGAAAGCAAACATCCAGAAGGTTTCAGGTGGAGGACATGATGGGTTTCATTCTGAGCCTACTAAGATTGATGTAAAGATCCTTTGGGGGTATAAATGTCCGGCAACTGGAAATGTGGGAGTGGAGCTTATTTGAATGGTCCTGACTAGGGAGGGATGACGTTTTTGTCAGATACAGAAGCAATAATGAAAGTAGGTTAGAGCTGAAAGGAAAAGATGAGAAGAGCAGAAGAATGCCAGAGGCAGATTATCTCCCAGTATTTAGGAGCCATCAGAAAGTGAGCGAGAGAACAAAAGAAAGTCCAAGAGCATCATGAGAAAAAAGAAATGTTACTCCGAGGTTAAATAGATTCAGACTTTACGTAAGGTAATTGAATGTAGTTATTTGAGAAGACTCGTGACCTTCTAGAGAGCAGTGTGGTATTAGGATAAGAACCTAAGCCTTATGGAAAGGTTTAAAAATTGAGAGTAAATAACAGCAAGGAGAACCAAGTTAGTACGTCAATGACAAAGGGAACTTAAGAAATAGCAGAACGGAGGGAACATTCACATTTTTAAGAGGCAAGAAGATGACCTAAGCTTTCTTCATAATCAAAGGGAGTGGTTATAAATCAAGTAAAAGGGGAGATAGTTGATAAAGTTTCAAAGGGGATGGGGGCACTGAGATCAGTAGTCTGGTTGCTATCAGGAGGACATATATTGATACAGACTTTTTAGAAAATAATGTGACTATCTAACAAAATTTTAAATATACATACCTTCTGACCTGGCAATTTTACTAATATGATTCTATCCCATATAAAAATGCATGCAGGTGTGGAAGGATATTCATTATAATAGTTGCAACCTAGCAAATAAATGGAGAACCTAAATGTCCTTCAAAAGATGAATGATGAAATAAATCAGAGTAGTTCTTTTCTATAGGATACTATACAGTTTATAGAAATAATGAGCAAACTATGTATGTACTAAAATAGAATGAAGCTCAAAATATTATGTCACTGCCCTGGAAGCATTCTAGTTTAGATCTTGAATGTCCCTCAAGGCCTATGTGTTGAATGTTTGGTCTCCAGCCTGTAGCACTATGGGAGGTGGTGAGATCTTTAGGAGGCATGGCCTACTGGAAGGAAGTTAGGTCACTGGGTCATGCCCTTGGAGGGAATATTGAGATCTCGGCCCCTCCCTTGCCCTCCTTCCCAGCCGCCATAAGGTGAGCAGCTTTGCTCCACCACACATTCCCCACAGTGATCTTCAGCCTCATCACAGGCACAAAAGCAGTGGAGCCAACTAACCATGGACTGAAACCATAACCAAAATAAACCTTTCCTCCTTGAAAGTCAATTATCTCATGTATTTTGTCACAGTGACAGAAAGTTAACAGAGTAAGTTGCAGTAGGGCAGGAACCATGTACATGTTTTCTCACTTTTGTATACCTGTGCCTAGCATATAGCTTGACCTAAATACATAAGTGCCCAATAAATACTTGTTAAATGGAATGGAATGTTGAGTTTTTAAAGCAAGTTGTAGAATAACATGCATAACATGATTCATGTTTATTATGTACAAAATATATATAATAAAAGTATTTAGTCCCCAGCCCAGACCAGGGTGGCCCACGGCACGCGCACCTGCGGCTTGTACACCCTCGGCTCGCGCCCTCACGGCCCCGCGACCCGCGGCCCTGCGACCCACCTACACAAGCCGCACCATCCTACACAATCAGGCTGCCAGACGCACCCTCCCATGCGCGACAAGAGCGGCCCCGCCCCCTGCGCCCGCCTAGGCCAGCAGTACCTCTGCCACACAGGCAGCCAAACACGCCGGCCCCGGCAACCAGCCACATCACCCTGTGCGACCAGAGAGAACTGGGCACCCCGCGGCCACACGCTCCCAGCCAAGGACTGGGCACCCAGCGGCCCTGCGCCCTGTGCCCTGCAACCCCACACCCCCAGCCCAGGCCAGGGTGGCCCACGGCCCACGCACCCACGGCAAGCATCCCCGCGGCCCTGCACCCCCGTGGCCCTGTGACCCAGGGCCCCCGCAACCTGCAGCCCCGCAATCCGCCTACTCTAGCCGCGCCTCACCTACACGAGCCACGCCATCCAACACAATCAGGTGGCCAGACACGCCATCCCACGCATGACCAGGGCGGCCCCCGCCCCCTGCACCCCACCTAGTCCAGCAGCACCTCTGCCACACAGGCAGCCAGACACGCAGGCCCGGGCAACCAGCCACATCACCCCGTGCAACCAGGGAGAACAAGGTGCCCCGCGGCCCGCGGCCCCATGCCCCCAGCCAAGTACCGGGTGCCCCGCGGCCCCTCGCTCCATGGCCCCACGCCCCACGGCCCCACGCCTTGCAGCCCCGTGCCCCGTGCCCTGCGGCCCCATGCCCCCAGCCCAGACCCAAGCGGCCCACCACCCGCACCTCCACGGCTTGCGCCCCAGTGGCCCCGCAACACCACGCCCCGCGACCCCATGACCGGCCTACACAAGCCGCGCCGACCTACACAACGAGGCAGCCAGCCGCACCCTCCCACGCGGGACCAGGACGGCCCCCACCCCCTGCCTTCACGCGTGACCAGGGCGAATAGCTGTGCCCAGTCTAGGCCAGCTCTGCCATCCTGTGCAACCCAGGCAGTCAGACACATGAACCAATGTGACACAGGCGAACAGCCGTGCCATCCAGCATGACCAGGGCAAACAGCTGCGCCCAGCTCAAGCCAGTTGTGCTGTACCGTGCAACCCAGGAGCCCCTGTGCTGCACCTCAGAGCCCAGATACCCTCTGACGCCGCCACTTAAGACCCACACAACCCTCCACATGGCCTTAGGGCCAGGGCATGCACCAGCACCACCACCGAATTCCAGGAGCCCAAGCACCTCATGAGGGCCCGCGTGTGATCCTTAGCACCGTGCCTCAGTGCCTGTGCACCCTCAGGCACTACCACCTGATACCCAGAGCTCGCACCCCCCAGGACCTGTGCGAGATACACAGCACTGCGCGTCAGAGCCTGAGCAACCTCCAGCGATGCCCCCCGAGACCTGGAGCACATGTGCACCTGCGCCTTGGAGACCAGGTATCCTCCAGCACCATCACCCGCGCCTCGGAGCCCACATCCAACACCTCGCCTTGAAATGCGCCTCACGTGCCAATACCCGAGCTCCGGACCCTGTGTGCCCCCACACACACACACACCGTGCCCCGGTCAACAAGATGAGAGGGAACCACAACCTGCAGCATACTAACCCAATTGGGTCTACAGGGACCAACAAGAGGTCTTATACATAGAAAGGAAGATGATGCGGAGACAACAGAAACACAAAATTGAAAGCATCAAAAATATGAGAATGAGGAACAGTGAAGATACAAGAAATACTCACAATGCATCTGTGGGAAGCTGGGCTCGGTCGAGCCAGCCAAGATGGCGCCGTGGCGGGCTGCCAAGTCTCGTGACCCGCGCTTGTTTACCAAACCTAGCACATGCGCAGTTGAGAAGCGCACGCGTTTGGTGCATGCTCATTGCGTGCTTGATGCTGGAGAGCCTATGAGAGGAGGCCTGGCCTGCGTGTATGGGGCGTGAGAGAGGTATGATTGGAGGATTGCTTCTGGCGTGATTGGGGAGGGGTTGCTCGTTCATAATATAAGCGGGATGGCGGATGGGAAGCGGAGAGGAAGCTGAGAGAGAGGATAATAAAGAGGAAGCTGCACCATCTGTACTGAAGTGTCTGTGTGTCGTCTTTCCTGGACTCTGCTGGTCAGAACTCCAGGACTGCATCAAGTGGTGGCTCGTACGGGGACTTCGGACTGCGTCAAGTGGTGCCGAAACCCGGAAACTTGAAGAAAACAGGGTAAGGTCCGCAGGTAAGCAGCGGAGGGATAGCGCTATTAAGGTTCACTGGTTAAAGTGACGAAGGTAAGGTTCGCGGCCAGCGCGACGAAGCGAAATGGGCTCTCAAGTCACAAGTGCATTAGAAGAAGTGCGCGAGAGGAAGTGCTGGCGGGAGGGTGCGTGAGGCGGCGCGGCGGGCGCCGCGTGCGCGAGCCAGGGTGCAGCCCAGCAGGGACTTTCCAGCCGGTGGCGGCGGCAGCGGCCGCCGGCCCTTCCCCACCCCCCAACATGGGGCTGCCCGGGGAGCAGGACGCTGCGGACGGTGGCGGCGGATGCGCCCGGCGCCCCTGAGCAGCGAGCGGCGGCGGAGCGGGGAGAGCCATATGCTATGTTTAATGTTAGCTTTAATGGTAAATCAGCAGGTTGACCTGCTTCAAGAACAAGTGGACATTTTAGGCCAATTGGCATTCCTTCCTTGTGTGCAGCGATTGTCAGGATTATGTATAACCTCTATCCGGTATGAGAATTTTGCCGAGCAGGTAATTTGTCCCGACGGCTGGGGATCATGTTGCTTGGAAATTAGAGTCATGAATTCGAGCGGACCATGAGTGGGCTTCGCGCATCTATAGTAGCTGTGAATAGCACCAGAGTCAAGATTGCTTCGGCATAACAATGGATGGACACCATCAGAGGAGCTGTTGGTTTTCTCAAAGACTGGGGGGGAATGGCTTTTTGGGGATTCCTTTTGTTGCTGGCTTTGTTGGCTTGTGGATTGATGGTTGGATGCATGTTGCGAATGAAAAGGCAAACCTCTGCTCAGCAGCATATGTTGATACAAGCAATGGCAGCGCTAGAGGCTGGTAGTTC
>PVJS01059896.1:0-11385 GCA_004027185.1 Glis glis
CTCCCTCCCTCCCTCCCTCCCTCCATCCATCCATCCACTCAGTGAGTATGTGTTGTGCATACTATATCTGATCAGCTTTGTTAGGTACTGGACAGAATAGTCCTTAAGAAATTTAAGCTGGGCATGGTGGCACACACCTGTAATCCCAGTCCTTGGGAGGCTGGGGCAGGGGGATCACAGGTTCAAGGCCAGTCTCAGCAACTGAGCGAGACTCTCAGCAACTGAGCAAGACCCTGTTTTAAAACAGAAAATATGTGCTCGGCACAGGGCCCCGGAAGACCAAACTGCAAATACATTATCAGAGATGGTTTTGTGTTGTCCTAGACTTCTTAAATTTGACAAAAAATTCAGAACTTGTAACCAACAACTTTATCTGAACTTTAAGTCAAAATGTGTAATTAATAAATTCTATTGTTTTTACCTTCAAAAAATAAAATAAAATAGAAAATAAAAATAAAAAGGACTGGAGGACTTAGCTCAGAGGTAGAATGCCCTGGATTTAATCCCTAGTACCAGGCCTGTGTTAAGTGTTAAGTGCTGTCATAGTCAATATTTATTGGAGTTTATGACATACCAGGAACTCTCCTACGCAGGCTACCTGTATTAACTCACTGATCCTTACAGCAAATTGTGCAGTAGACTACTCGTGGCTTTGTACAATCACCATTCCTGTTTGACAGAGGAGGAAGCTGAGCCTCAGAAAGTAACTTGTGGCAGAGTTAGGGTCCCCACCCAGGCAGTGTGAACCCAGAACCTGGGCTTTTAAAGACCATGCCATCGAAGATTCTGGCGCATCATAAGTACCCAAGACAGCGCAGGTGGCGGGACTGTCCAGGTGTGCCTCTGAGGAGGTGGGATCCAGAAACTCAGGTTTCTGCTTTCCCAGAGACAGGCTCTTGGCCTTCCACAGATCATGAATGTACTCCCGAAAAATAAGAAAACACAAAGCTGAAACACTTCTAAATGTTAGCGCGTGGAGGGTGGGTGTGGGTGTGAGTAACCAGGGAACCGTCGTCGCCTGTGGGAGATAAGAGAGCAGTCAGCGGGGAGGGCGAAGCTGCTTCCTAGTGTTCACGACTGCATCTCCGAGGCATATGCTCCCGCAGCTCCCACTGCTGCAGTGCCAAGAGCCGCCCCCTCGCCCCAGGCCCCCCCAGGCCCGTGCGGCCGCTCCCGCCACCTCGCCGCAGGGCCCGCCGTCCTGGCCCTCCACTTCTTCATCTCCCGGTTGTTCATCTTCCCACCCTGGGCGTTTTAGTTTCTCCTCTATACACTTGCACACTGCGTAGCTTTTTGATTTTGTTTTTGCAGTAGTGGGGATTGAGCCCAGAGGCATTCTTCCTCCTAGTGGCACCCCTAGCCCCGTTTTATTTTTTGTTTTGTAACAGGGTCTCGCTAGGTTGCTGAGGGTCTTGCTAAGTTGCTGAGGCTGCTCTTGAACCTGCGATCCTCCTGTCTCAGCCTCCCATGTACTAGGATTACAGGCGTGCACCACCAGGCCCAGCTCTCCTCCGCATGCTATAATAGAGCCCTCTGTTTTTCCTTCCTAGCACTTACCTAGTTGCGAGGAAGTAATTATTTGTTAAGTGCCTGTTAAGCGACTTCCCCTTTCTCTGGATTCTGATTTTCACAAGGACAAAGACTGTTTCTCTTTTGTTCACCGCTGTCCGCCTGGGACTGCTCATAATGCCATGTTTAAAGTAGGTGCCAGGTATGGGCTGGAGTGTGTCCTCAACCAAGAAGTAGATAAATAAATAAAGGAGGGCTGCTAGGTTGGCGTCCCATACCCTGGCACCTTAGAATGTGACCTTATTTGGAGACAGGATCCTTGCTGAGATAATCTTGTGAGTTTGAGGTCATCAGAGTGGGCCCAAACCCAACAGGACTGGTGTCCTTATAAAAATGGGGCTCCAGCTGGGCGTGGTGGCCCACACTTGTAATCCCAGTACTTGGGAGGCTGAGACAGGAGGATCCGGGTTCGCGGCCAGCCTCAGGTACTTAGTGAGGCCCTCCACAACTTAGTGAGACCCTGTCTCAAAGTAAAAGGATAAAAAATAGGGCTGAGGTATAGCTTGGAGGTAGAATGCTCCTGGGTTCAATCCCCAGTACTACAAATAAATAAATAAATAAAAATAATAAAAAGGGGACCCTTTGGACACAGGTACAGTCGTGCAGACAGCAGGATGCGCTGGGAACTGTCAGGTAGAGATCAAGATGCTGTTGCTACCAGCCGAGGACCGCCCAAGATCCCAGCACACCACTGGAAGTTGGGGGGAGGCCAGGGACAAATCCTCCCCTGAGCTCTGAGGGAACCAGCCCTGTGCACACCGGGATCTGAGACTCCTTGGCTCCAGAACCATGGGATGGCCATTTCTGTTGGTTAAGCCACCGAGTTTGTGGTACTTTGTTACGGCAGCCCAAGCATCGTCACGCTGTGCCTACTGACTGTGTTGAATGCAGAAAGGAAGAAGGAAGATGTAGAATCACAGCCGCTTCCTTCCCTGGGAATGAGGCTCATCGGTATTGTTGCTGATACATTTTCCATTATTAATTTCAAAACTAGACGAGTTCAATTCTGTGCAGCTCTCCAAAACACCAAGATGATGTTTTAACCTCAAAATGTGTCCCTGTTTATCCTTCTGGATCTTCGATGGGAGGGGATGGAGCAGGAGGAAGGTTGCCGGTGTCCCCTGGGACCCTGCGTGAAGCTAGGTTTAACCGTCACATCTCAAAAATCGCCTATCGTGGAACCGGCATTCAGTTGTAGGGGGGGAATACGAGTCACGCGTGCGTTCGCGACAATCCTGTCACGCATGGATTGGTACCTGGCAGGCTCCGTTTTTCTCTAGGATTTCTGCCACCAACTGTCACTACATACTTTTCAATTTGCGCATCCCCGTCACTGCCAAGAATGAAGTACCTCTGTGCGACTTGTAATTACAGAACCGCTCCCGCCGCCCCCTCCCCAAATCCCTGGAGGTTAAATTTGCACATTTTGACAAAGTAATTTCTTGATTTTGTTTTCTGTGCGAATCATTGAAGGTTTCCTGAAGGAGCTCTGTCGCAAACAGCGCGCGAGTGTCAACAGCTAAAAAGTGCTTCCTCCTCTGACAGTTTAATTGTTCTCCTGATTTCTAGACTCTTTACCTCTTATGAAATATGATGTTTTCCCCACTTCGCGTATAAACACAGGTATGAAAACACTGCACTGCCTTATAAGCTCAAGAGCTCACGTCTCCTTTAAAGGCGAATGCGGGTTTTGCACATATGTACCTGGCTTCTTAAAGCTAGCTCGGGGTTTCTTAGATCAAAGCCCAGGAAGCAGAATTCAGAGGACAGGCAGCAGCCGCAGGGTTTTCTGGAATGTTCGTCAGTGGACCTGGGCACTCAGCTGCCACTGTCAATGCGGGCTCATTGTTGGCCCTTTGGTCAACCGTGTGAGTCCCTGGCTGCACTGGGGGTACCATTTCACTCCATTGCCTGCTCGGTGGCTCGGAACAGGCCCTGGAGATTGGAGTCCAGTGGCCTCGGCGGTTCCCTCCTGCGTGGGGCACAGCCTCCCTTCCGCTGACTCCTGAGCCCCTCCCCTTCCTCTTGGTCTTGCTCCACTGCGTATCTCTGTTTCAGGCCTTCTGACCTCTCCCTCTTGCTTTTGTTGCTTTTGCTTCTATTATTTCTTCACTTCAATCTGTAAACACATTTAAATATGAACTATCCTTGGCAGGGCATGGTGGTGTTTGCCTGTAACCCCAGAAATTGGGTGGTCGAGACAGGAGGATCACAGGTTTGAAGCCAATCTCAGCAACTTAGTGAGACTCTCAGCAACCCAGCGAGACCCTGTTTCTAAATAAAAAATAAAATATAGCTGGGGGTGTAGCTCAGAGGTCGAATACCCTTGGGCTCAATCCCCAGTGCACGTGCGTGCGCGCACGCGCACACACACACACACACACACACACACACAAACCATCTTCAAAACCAAACCACGTCTTCCTTCTCGGCTCCTTTCCAACAAAAGCCTGAGCAATCTTTCTAAACCTTTCCTTTTCTCATTCTCGCTGTCCACTCACCTGGACTTCCCACACTGCCACCTCCCTGAACCTGCTTTTCTTAAAGGAGCCACTGTTTCCTGATTGTCAAGTGAGGACACCTGTCAGTGCTCCCTTGCCTGACATCTGAAGTATCCAACAATGTCCGCTGAGCGTCTGTGAGCTGAGCGAAGGCCGGGGGTGGGTGGGGAGGGTGTGACAGGCACAGAGAGAAGGGAGCGTGGGGACAGGGGGACGGGGGTCACGGAACCCTCTCTGCTCCACTGGTGACAGTTTTCTAGAGGGATCAGCATCCTCTCTTCCCCCCTTAATTGGCGGCTATGTTAGGACTGGTGCTCGCTCACGTCTTGCGCTTCTCTCCTTTTGCATCTTCTTCTTCTCTCTTTCTTATCCTCTCTACTGGTCCCAGATGGAGACCCCTTGGAGCCGTGGATGGTGCCACAATGCGGAAGGGCCTTTGCACACACTCCGCCTCTCAGAATCCGCGCAGCAGCGGTGACTGCTTATTTTCTCCTTGTCATTCCTAGAATGTTCTATGGCCAACTTTATAGATTAAACCCGGGGTTTTTGAAAATGTTCGGTAAAGAGCCCGGTTTCAAAATTCCAGCTTGGGTGGGACCTCACGATCTGTGTCTCGATGACTGAGTGAGGCGGTAGCATCAAAGCAGCTGAGAGGCCATTTTTGTAAAGGAATCGGTGTGACCGGCTGTCAACCAACTCCACTAACAAAAACAGAAGGTAAGAAGGTAAGCTGAATTTGGTCCAAGTGATACAGCTATCCTCCAGCGCAAGCCGACTTTGTGTTTTTTTTTTTTTTTTTGTGGTACTGGGGATTGAACCCAGGGGCGTTCTACCTCCGCGCTACAACCCCGGCCCTATTTTTTATATTTTATTTTGAAACCGGGTCTCATGGAGTTGCGGAGGGCCTCACTAAGTAGAGAGAGAGAGACAGAGAGCGAGAAAGAGAGAGAGCTGAGGCTGGGCGCGAACCCAGATCCTCCTGTCTCTGCCTCCCAAAGTACTGGGATTACAAGCGTGCGCCACCACGCTCAGCTTCCGACTTTGTATTTAATTTGATGCCCTGGTTGAAAAATAGAAAATGGATCCAACATATACGAATTATCTAGGATGTGAGTATGTGTCCTTATTTATATAATCTTGGGAAGTCCTAGAAATGAACAAGGTTTCCTGTGTGTGCCCATTTCAGTTCTGGTTAGTGTATTGAAACATGGCCTCTGAGGACCAATGCTATTTCTTATATCCACATCAGACTTTAAAACCCACTGGCATGCGAAGGGGGAGATGCATAGTACCCCTGAAAATGGTATATTTATCATCAGGTTTGTTCATCTTTTTGGGGGGTGGGGGTACTGGGGATGGAACCCAGGGGCATTCTACCTCTGAGCCACACCCACACCCCTATTTAATGCTTTATTCTGAAACAGGGTCTCACTAACCTGTGGAGGGTCTCCCTAAGTTGCTGAAGTTGTCCTCAAACCTGCAATCCTCCTGTCTCAGCCTCTCAAGTCCTGGGATTACAGGCATGAGCCACCACGCCCAGTTGATTGTTCATCTTTAAAGACACTGTTTCATCTCCCAGAAGACATTTTTTAAATGTCAAAATAAATAGCATTTGACATTTAAAATATAATTAGTATTGAGCATTTAGTAAAGGGTGGGCAGGAGAAGCAGCTGGACGTGTGGAGGAGGTTTGGTTTTTAGTAGCCCCCGTTCATTACATTACTCTTTTTGGAATGGTGGCTACAGCTCCATCTCTGTATCTGTTTAATCTCCAGCTGTAAATATGTGATCAATCATCTCACGGACAACAAAGGACTTTCCCAGGACCAGCAATGACTTCCGTGTGCCTGCAAGGGCTCTGAGCATGCGCTTTCTGATGGGGTTTCCCTGACGATACCATGTCTCTGCTTCCATGACGCACAGGGTGCATGATCTAGTGGCCTGGACGGAAGACTCAGGACTTACTGCCTATACTATTGTCTTTGCCCCACTCTTCTTCCTCGTAAAAATGGGGGAAATGATCCTTGTAAGTTTATAAAGCTTTCTGGAATTTCAAATGAAAATTTCATATTATCAAAATGAAAAATATTATAATCCTCTCTCAGTTGCTGTCTTGTGTTTACAAACAGCTGATTCTTACTCCTACTTCTGGATGAGACATAGAAGCAAACTCAAAAATTCTTTTTTTGTGGTACTGGGGATTGAATCCAGGGAGCATTCTACCTCCGAGCTACACTTACCCAATTTTCTATTTTTTATTTTGGAACAGAGTCTCCCTGAGTTGCTGAGGTCCTCACTAAGTTGCTGACGCTGGCCTCGAACCTGTGATCCTTCTGTCTCAGCCTCCCAGGTCCTGGGATTAGAGGTGTGCAAAAGTTTTTAAAGGAAACATGTGTTGCCTGGAATTTGGAAAACCAGGAGTGTGATATTCAGAGTGTGAGAGATCACAGATTACACCTGCTGCAGACATTAGGGGACTTGGTTAGAATTTCTCCATGTATAGGAATGTGTAGGTTGAATTGAACTCATCCAAACCTTTTACATTCAAATTGGAGCCTAGGAAATGAAAGCTAAACATTTTTTAGAATGTTTATTCTTTATCATTTCTTGGGATTAAAATGTCTTGAAGGAATTCCATGTCTTATTTTTACTCATTTTAAGACATATCATCCTAAGTCTGTGAACTCTCCCGGTAGAATTCCCATTTGCTCCATTTTCAAAATGGATCAGGCTGGTTGGGAAGGGGCCTGGCACTTGGCGAGGTTTCTAAGTCTCTCTCTGTCGTGGGCTCAGTGAAATATGGTGAAGCATATGGCTGACCGGTGATTCATCC
This sequence comes from Glis glis, assembly GCA_004027185.1. Lineage (NCBI taxonomy): Eukaryota > Metazoa > Chordata > Mammalia > Rodentia > Gliridae > Glis > Glis glis. The sequence goes on from PVJS01059896.1 coordinate 6,904, forward strand.
CCAGGAAGATTTCCTGGGGAATGCTGACACACTCTCCCTCTACAGAATTTCCCCATCGTAACCTGCGGAAGCTTTTGCCTTCATGAAAAATAAGCTTATGCTCTATTTCAGATTTTCAAACGAATGATCCCAGAAATGCTTTCTAAATTGTTGCGTGTCGTTTTTTGGCTTTGTGTGACCCTCATCTTCCTTTTCCTGGCTTTATTTGTGGGGGTATCTCCCTGCTCAGGTAGCTGGGTGTTATGAATATTGATTGAATATTTATTGACTACCAATTGATTGCTATTATTGCTTATTGTATGAAATACACATAAGAATGACCATGCCTACATATAAAATGGTTATGCTTATTACCTTGGTTTGATGTGACTTGGAAATGTGTGACTTAGATAGTTAGAAGGGGCCCAAGGGATATCTCACCCAATCGATAGCAAGAAAACGTCACGACAAGATACGCAGAAGGGGGTATAACTGGGCTGAGCTCACCTAATCAGAGGGTCGCAGAAGAAGGTCGCAGAAGAACCCAGGCTCAAGAAGAGTATAAGAACTCCAGATGAAGCACAGACAATTAGGCACTCTCCAACTGAAGGGGACCCCTTGTCGGTCCCCCTGGCCTCCCGTTGTATGAACAAGACTCTGCACCCCCATCGTTGTGTACGAGCCTGAGGACCCCTATTGCGACCAGGCCCTCTGTCTGTCCTAACCGAACGAGGCTGAAACCTCACTTGGCCAGCTCTGCTGGTAGCTGTCAGACAATTCCTTGTTCCTGATCCCAGGACCACAGAGGCAGACAGACCTAAGCCTGGACACCCGGCCCCCATTCCGCGAAGAAACCTGGGGACACACTGCAGCTGGAAGTGGACTTGCCGGACAGACTGCTGGAAGGAAGGGTGAGAACCCTCCAAACTCCCATAGTTAGAGTTGGTTGCAATGCAATAAATGGCTCCAGGGGAACCTAAGTATTGAGTCTGTCATGTGTGGCGCCTCCAGTGGGAGTCTTAGGAATTACCACTCATTTCACTGGGAAGGGATACTTTGCTGACAGGTTCAGTGTTGCTGTCAGTGGACAGTCCCGAGGCTGTTCCAGTGTAGGTGTCTCCAAGTGAAAGGACATTATTAAACCCATGTCGACAAATGGGTTGCTGCATGTATCATAGCAGGGGCAAAAGGTAAATATTTAGGCAATGCAAGCTGTTGATTACAAGGACTAATTTTGTGGGAGATCAGGGTCAAGTGAACACACTACAGTCTTTGATTTATAGGCGTTATTCAAAAACCGAGTTTAATTTACAAAATGCTAAGTGGTGATGCTCGCCCTGGGCTTGGCGAGCACATCTTTCATGTTTGACTTCAAAGCATCAAAGATAGGACTGGAAGAAGCTTGATATGTGGATTTTTTCCCCCACAACAGTATGAAAATGTGAAAAATAAAAATTCTTCTTTAAGTAGTCTGCCATAATTCAGCACTTGTTTTACATCCAAATAATGGAAAATGGTGAGCCCCTGGAAATTAGTTTTGTTTAGTTTAATTTTAGGCTGTTAAAACGTTTAATGTCAGGGGAGTTTAGACTACATGACTAGATAAGAAAAAAATCAGGTTATAAATATGTACACTATCATCCTATTTTCATAAATCTATCTACAATATGAGGTTGAGTCATATGAAATTGCTATTTTGTATGTCAAAATGATTTGATAGCAACAGTTTCATGTGGTTCAAAATGCTCAGTGGCTCAAGCTATATGGACAAGAGAAAGAGAAAACACACACACACACACACACACACACACACACACACACACTTTAGTTGCTAAAAATCCCGGATGGTGATTTTGGGCAATGTATTTTTTTTCCTTTTTCTTTTTTTATGTTCATTTATTGGTGCATTGTAATTATACATTTTGATATATGTCAGGATATCAACATCATACATGCACACATTGCTCATTTAGCCCTCCCTCCAATCCCACCCTATTCCCTCCCCCTTCTGGAATCAATATTCCTTTTTCATGCCAGATGCTCAGAGTAGAACCTTTCACTGCAAATAGGGGTTGGATCTGGACCTTTGGTCTCTGATCTCCAGAGTTCTTTAGATGTCACCGAGCACACAGTGAAAATATCTCCTCTTTCCTCCCCTTCTCGCGCAGACTCCCCAGTTAAGCTTTGAGATTTCTTTTATCTGCCAGCGTCTGGCTCTAAGCAGTGCTTGGTAAATACTCGTGAATGGTTGAAGGGGTGCATACTTGAGGGGGAAGGTGATTAAATGCTTATCGTGCAATGCATTCTGAAAGTTTTCAGATTTTCTCCTGCTTAAATCAATTGGTAAACACTACAGTTTATTATTGTTGAAGAAAAACATGAGATGAGTTAAATTTAACTAAGTTTACTTGAGCAAGAAAAAAGGTTCTAAGAGCAGCATTTAAGACTAAATGTGATTGGGAATACTCTGCCCTACCACAGGTAAGGTTAATTATAGTCCGAGAAGAGGAAGTGACAGGCAGATATCTGATTGGCTGCAGTCAGCATCCTTAAATGGGCGTGGTGTGACAGTTGGCAGCTCGTGATTGGCTGAAGCTCAAGTCTGCTGTGATTGGCTGAACCTCAGCTCTCAGTTACAAGAATATACTCTGAAATTAGGTTGCCGTTCAATACATATGGAGACAGCTTTGGGCCAAATTTTATACCCCAAGTATGGAAACAGACTTAGACCAAGCTTTTCAATTTAACATTATGAAATTCTGAAAGATAGGATTCCTGGGTCTTTCCCATAGGTGCCTTTCTAAGGCATCTTGACCTGTAGGGCCAGGGATGTGCCAGGCTTGGCTGCCCCAAACTCTAGTGCTGGGTCCTGCCCAGATCTGAACCAACACCCATACCTCTACGTGTGAACAGATGCTGTGTTAAAAAATGTCTTGCCACTTTTCAGGACTGATATTGGCATTTCAATGTCCAGTTTTTCTCTCAATATCTATTCACTTCTAAGGAAGGAAAGAAGGAAGGAAGGAAGGAAAGGAGAGGGGAGATTTTTACCCACGTGAAACTGGTCAGTCCTCTCTTTAGCCCATGGTTTTTGGAAAGCTCTCTGGGGAGACACTCATCCTTCACTAGCCCCTCCACCAGTGCAGATAGATGCGTTCTCAGCCTCTGAGCAGAGCACGTCCTGAAATTAACTTGAATAACCTAATTTCTACCTTCAAGTCGATCTCTTCTTCCACGCTGTGCACAGGGCAAAACACAAGTGAAACAAGAAAGATTAACAGGGCCTGTGCCAGATCTGAGAGGTGAAGTCATTGTTTGTCTGCATCTAAGAAGAAAAGGACACTATTTGGCAGCGGGTTGCCTGGGGCCGGCTGGAGCTAATGATCAGCCTGAAGATTGAGCTGTGAGGCAGTTGCCCAGGCCCAGGCCGACTGCTCTGGCTGACAGGTGCTGATGGGCGGGGCAGGACACAGCTGCCTGAACAGGAATCCCATTATGCTGGGCCTCGTATTGATTCACCCTGTGGGACGTTTCCTTTCTGGCTGTGTTAATTTTCAGAGTGCACATTTGCCTCGTCCTCAGCGCACACAGTGAGGCAGAGGTGCTCGGGGTAAACGTAATGGGCTCAGCCTTTGGGTCTGCAGAGGTTTTGTCTGTTGGGACGTGGGCTTCCTCTAATTATAGTGCCTGTGAGGGGATGGGGTCTGGAAGAACAGCTTTGCCACTAATATAATTGCCTGAGGTGCACAGCAAATTAATCTAATGACATGAGATGCATTTGGAAAGTTTCTTTTTTTTTTTAAATCTGTAAAACAGTAGCTCTTTAATTTAAAACTTGATGTTTTTGCACAGAAAATTCAAGAAGTAACCCAACAGTTGCAATCTTGGCTATGGACAGTCATCTTAAGATTTGTCAACCTCTTTTTTGTTTACAATTAGGCCTTCAGGAAAATTTTTGGAGATAATTTAGAGGGGATCTCTGTCTTTGGCCACATCCTGTGACTTGGTGGTTTGTGTTGACAGGCGATATATGGTGAAAACATCTCTGTGTCCCCCCAGAACTTGCCTGGCAGGAGGCCACAGTTCTTTCTGATGCGTCACATCTTTCTGGTTATACAAATCATTATGTAGTGGTTGTAGGGAATTTAAAAAAAATACAAAAAAATGACAGTGATCCACAATTCTGCTATTCAGAAATAACCACTGTTACTATTTTGATAATTTCTGCCCATTGCGAATGATACAATTTTTGTAGCCTTTTTATCATTTGTTGTTTTGCCAGAATCGTTTCCCTACAGCATTAAAAGCTCTTTAAGGACCTAAGTGTCGGTGAAGGAGGTAATACTCAGAGCAAGGAAGGGCACTGGGTGAGGTTTTACATCTCTGTAACTTTGGGCACAGTGGATGGAGGGACGAGTTTCCCAGAGCAGGTGGAAATGCTGATGGTCAAGGTTTGGGTACCACGGTGGTCTTTAGGTTTCTTCCCTCTATTTGGCTGGGGCA
>PVJS01059897.1:0-11384 GCA_004027185.1 Glis glis
CACCCCACCTCAGCCCACCCCACCCCATCCCATCCCATCCCATTCCATCCCATTCCATCCCATCCCATCCCCCATCCATTTTCCTCGTGAAATAGAGTCCTTTCCTATTTATCTACTGGCACCGACTATAAAATAGCTGCAAGTTGGTTTATATAGAAAGTAAGATTTTATTTCCTCTTTGAATTGCAGTTTCCCAAGCAAGCCTTACTTGGCTCTGCCCAGTCTTTATGCACCTGGACTTGCCTAGCTTAGATTTAGGGCAGCGAATGAACACGTTTTGAAAGCCCAGCCTTCTCCTCGCATGGTGTTGATGTGTCTGTCTGCTTGCAGCAGCTGAGGTGACTCATTGCCCTGACACCGGATTGCTGTGTCCACCGTACGACTTGCAACAAGTTAGGGACGTTGGTTTCTGGTCACCGTGCGTAGGTGCCCCTGGGAGACTGGAGCCTCTGCTCGTTGAGCTCTGCAACTGCGTTGTGGACAGTCATGGGAAGCTGATCTCAGGCTGGGGCTGGGTTAGGGAGTCCTGAAGCAGCGTGGGTCCCTTGCCTTTTCTGTTCCCAGGGGTGACAGCAGGGAGGGAGCCAGGGTGTGAGCCTTGGCCAGCTGGTGGGTGTTTGTCTTCCTTTGGAGAGCAGCTGATCCCGGCTGGCCTTGGGCCAGGGACCTTTCCTCTGTGTGGGTCAAGACCGGCCAGAGTGGGAAATGGTAAATCCATGGTGTCTGAAGTAACGTAAAAACTCCCCGTTTAAACTGCTCACACCTACAGGCTGGTACTGTCTCTGCTCACTGACAAAGAACTCCCAAGTGTAGCAAGTTAATGATCTGTGACTCAGGAACTCTTGAATTTGTAAGTATTCAGCAAGGATAAGGAGCTGCAAAATGGAGTCTAATTATTAAACCTGGGCTGGACGTAGTAGACACACTGGTAATATCAGTACTTGGGAGGCTGAGACAGGAGAATTGCAGGTTCAAGGCCAGCCTCAGAAACTTAATGAGGCTCTCAGCAACCTAGCAAGGCCCTTTTTCAAAATAAAAAATAAAAAGGGCTGGGGGTGTAGATTGGGGGTAGAATATTCCTGCATTTAATCCTCAGTACCATCCAGGCGTGGTAGTGCATGCTTGTAATCCCAGGACTTGGCTGAAACAGGAGGATCACAGGTTTGAGGACAGCCTCAGGAAGTCGTGAGACTCTCATCAACCTAGAGAGACCCTGTTTCAAAATAAAAATAAAATAAGGATGGGGGTGTAGCTTGGAGGTAGAATGCCCCTGGGTTCAATCCCCAGTACCACAAAAAAATAATAATTAATCCTCAGTACCATACACATAATAATAATAGTAATAATAATAATAAAATAAAATTGGAGTAGTCACCCTCCCAACACAGTTCTAGTAAATTTTGTGATTTTTACCAAACTATACACTTTTTGTGGGGGAGGGGATTCTGACTGATTTTCCTGCTTTTGAAGCTTAAAGCCAGCTTTTCCTCTTTATAGGTAAAATGATTTTATGCACTCCTGGTCAATTCTTTTGTCTCCTCACACCAATGCAAGGTGACAGGCTGCTGTGAGCCCAAAGCTTGTGAAACCTGAGGCTCCTGTTTAGTAAAAGAGGCGTCCCTTCAAATGTCCATGGCCAGGAGAAGAGGGAGTGGGGAGTGTCGGGGAAGTTAGCTGGTCGATATGGAGCATTTTTCTTAAACAGGAGGATGTAGGGCAGAGTTCACCAAATTTGCATTTAAAGAAAAACCACCCCACTCCACCATTGACCTGGCGAGTGATCCCCGAATGTATCAGGCAGTCGCCCCCTCCTTTGCAAGCATTTTTTGGTCTGTGTCAGAGCTGTCGCTTGTTATTCTGGTGGAAGTTCTTCCATTAAGCAAGGCAACTGTAGGAGAAACTAATTACCTAATTGATGAGAAATGTCTCTGGTTCCATTTGTTCGCTCAAAGGAAGCAAAAAAATTCAACGAACACGTCAGCCATGAGATCTACTAAGAATGTCCGTTATGGATACCATATCCACGTCATCTCCTAGGTTGATGTTTTTCCATATTCCAAGTGCTTTAATTTAAATTTTTTTTGGTACTGGAGATTAAACCCAGGGGTGTTCTGCCTCTGAGCCACACCTCCACCCCTTTTTTATTTTTATTTTGAAGCAGGGTCTTGCTAAGTTGCCGAGGGCCTAGCTAAGTTGCTGAGGCTATCCTCGAACCTGCGATCCTCCTGTCTCCGCCTCCCGAGTACTGGGATTACGGGGGTGTACACTACCATGCCCGGCTCTAGTGCTTTAATGTTAGAGTGTGAATATCTATCCTTCATAGTTACAGTGATTAGTTGTAGTGTTTAATACAGCTTCTTGAAACCACCTCAAGCTTTTTGGAGAGAGACCGGACAAGCACATCCTTACCAAATAAAATTGATGAAGAGGGGACATGAGCGCTCAGCCTGCTTTGCTGCTTCATCAAACACCTGTGGGAAGGTGGAGGAAGGTCTCAACAGTAACATTCATTTTGTGTATGAGGAAATGGAAAGAGAATGTCAACTCGTGGGAAGGTTCGTGGTCACCAGGACTGGTGCCCTCTTGTGGGTGGGCCCTGGGGAAGGCCACCACTCTGACAGGCTGTGACTCTTTTCTTGATAATTCTCCGAGATTCAGGCTTTCATGGAAGGCTGTGGGGAGATTTTTAGACAGGTGGACTGTTCCATACCTCAAACATCATACCACACAGGTGGGCACTGTCTTTCACCAGAAAAGTTACTCACAAAGCTTCCGATTTCTGCTGTCTTTAAAATGAAAAGAAAAGCGTTCTAAAGTCTGCATTGGCTCTGAACTCTAAATACATCCCTTAAGTATCCTTAAGGTATCTCTGATTTACCGACTACTAGTCTGAACAGAAAACCACTGTAGCATTCCCAGCTCCCAGGCACAGAGAACTTTCATATATTGGTCATTAAAACTAACCTGGATGTGTTTGAGACCCCGGACTTTTCCCTCTGATGATAGAATGCTCCAGGGCTTTGGCCTCCTTTACACTTAAACTTACAGAGAAAACTGAAGACGAAGCAGGTATTGCCCTGTCCAGGAAGCCACACGTTTCTAAAGAGCTTTGCGAAAGAGAGAATTCCGAATATATCGAGAAAGCTGAATTGGACACTTGTAGAGAAAATCAGAATTTCTTTTTTATTGTATTCTCTGCCCAGCATATGGGGTGTCCCAACTCTCTTCCCCATAGTGCTTTCTCCTGGTCTCCCACATCCAGTTCTATAATGAGAGTTATATTTTGAGATATATTGAGAAATTATTTACAAATCTTACATTGCCGTTTTCCTACCAGAAGTATACACAGTCTGGCTGCTGGTCTGAAGTTGAGATGTATTTGTAAGGGCACACTGTTCAGGCCCTGCTGTGTTTGGGATCGGTGTTTGCAGTGACTAGGACAGGAAGATTTAGGACGGCTATCAGGGTGGGGAAGACCAACTCATCCTAGTTTTCCCAGACTTTTCTGGGGTTAAACGGAAAATCCCTTGTAGCAGAAAACCCCTGAGTCCTGTAAATCTGGTTGGTTTAACCCCCACTGAAAACTATTGACATTTTCCATCAGAACCTAACTAGGGATGGATGTGGTTGAGCAAGCCAGTAATCATTGAAAGTGCATCTCACAACCACCAGGGGGCACCAACGGCCTGTCGACGTTGTTTTCACCGCTGGACCTTGGAGGGCAGGTTCTGGAAACCATAGAAGGGAACCCAGATCATAAGGGGCAACGGGCCACAGGCGGACCCCTCGTCCTCTTGACATGAAGATTTGCATCTGTTCCCTGTTACATTTTTGATCGGATGGATTCTGAAATCGATCTTGCCAACTTAAACAATTGGGCAGAGAAAGAGCCGTCTGCATCTACCTGTGAAGTTCCATGCGGAGCCTGTCCCCAGAGGCTGTGGCCCCAGAGGTGACAGGGACAAATGAGCAGGGCAAATGGCTGTTGCAGTTCACAAGTCCACACAGAGGGACGAGGGTCTCGATGGGGTTGATATTGGTGCCGCACACGGATCCCTACTTACCCTCCTCATGCCTGGGAGCATCGCACTGATCCTTGGCAAAGGAGTTTTCTAGAAGCAGGCTAAGTAGCACCTGCCTCTGGCTGTGTCCCTCTGCAAGACCAGTTGATGAATAGTTGACCCACTGACCTGTGTTTGGTAGAGGTCTAGGATTCCCATGTGGGAATCCAGCTGTACGAGTTTTCTATTGGTGCTGTGACAAATTGCCACAAACTTGGAGGCTTAAAATGACTCAGATTCACTATCTTACAGTGCTGTTGGTCAGAGCAGGACAGGCATCTCACTGGATTTAAAGTCAGGCGTCCGCAGGGCGGTTCCTTCTGGAAGCTCCCGGGGAGGGTCCCCACCTTGCCGATTCCAGCAGTGAGGCCACCTGCATTCCTTAGCCCATGGCGCCTCCCTCTTCAAAGTCACCAATTTTTCGTCTCTCTAGACCTTTGTCCCCTGGTCAAATCATTCCTGACTAGAGCTGGGAAAGGATATCACTTTTAGGGACTCATGTGATTGGATTAGGTTCACTTGATCACCCCAAATAATCTCCCCATGGCAAAATGCAAAAGTGTGGATTTTGGGGGGTCTGTCATTGATCGGGAAGGCCCAAGTGCACTCTGGGTGTGGAATGGGGCAGGGGCGGGGACAAAGTCAACCTCTGTGCTGTGCATGGTAATGTATTGACAGGCACTGCGTCTTTGGATGTGGACATCTATTCTGTCTACTGCACCAGGCAGTGGTCTTAGAGCTGGTTCTTTCACATTTTGTCATTGTCACTCAAGGCCATGGCCAGAGAGAGCTGTGGGGTCAAGGGCCAACCTATTTGTAGTCAGGTGGCAGTTATTTTCTGGGCTGCTTCTGGAATCATCTTAGTGGCCCTAGCCAATACGTTCTCATGCTGTGAAACGAGAGAATGGGTGGGAAAAGTCCTTTTTCTACAGTAAGAAGTGGCCTTAGTTAGCTCCTCACACGCTCCACGTGCTTTTACTGAAAGCTGTTCATGGCCATGCAGGCATCGGTTCTTCCTGCTTTCAAAAAATCCCAGAGCCAGGCGTGGTGGTGCACGCCTGTAATCCCAGTCCTTGGGAGGCTGAGACAGGAGGATCACGGATTTGAGGCCAGTATGTGGTAACTTAGTGAAACCCTGTTTCAAAATAAAGAATAAAAAGGGCTGGGGTTGTAGCTCAGAGGTAGAGTGCCCCTGGGTTCAATCCCCAGCAACACACACACACACACACACACACACACACACGTCTTTGTCATTCGGATTTTTTGTCAAACTCTTCTAGAGAAGGAAGAGAGATGGAGCTCAGGGCCATCAAACTTGTCCACCAGGGCTGTCAGATGTCCTTTCCACTGCCCCAGCACACAGGGCATGGATTTTTTGACAGCCTCAACCCAGCTCCATTTTCTTTCCCAATCCCTGGGTCCTTTGTAGTTTTTATTTGCTTCTAATATCTATTCTTCATCATTATCATTATGATCCCTGCAAGCCACCTCCTATCCTTATTGGACAGAGATGGGCAAGTACACCAGCCGGCCGCCACGACCGAGGGCAGGGCCCTGGGCAGGCAGCGGGAGCCCCCTGCTTTTGCCCAGGTGGGATGAAGGGGATGGGTTGTCGCTCACTGCCTGGGTTCCCATCCTGCTGTGTGGCCTTGGGCAAGTTCCTCTACCTCTCTGTGTCTCCGTTTTCTCACTTGTAAATGGAGGTAGGTGGTTGTTAGACTTAACCGAGTTAATGCAAGCGCTAACAGAGTGATGCTGTGTGTGTGCTGGCTGTTGTCATGGTCACGACCACCATTATTATTTTGCAACATAGCCATTTTTTGTTCATAATCACATTTGTAAAACACAGAGCTAGAATCTGTGGTCTTCTTAAGGCCTCCAGTATATTATTTTGCGAAGATGCATCTAATTATGTATCTTCTTTTTATTTATTTTTATTTACTTATATATTTTTTGTGGCACTGGGGATTGAACCCAGGAGCATTCTACTTCTGAGCTACACCCCTAGCCCTATTTTTTATTCTTTATTTTGAAACAGGATCTCACTAAGTTGCGGAGGGCCTCACTAAGTAGCTGAGGCTGGCCGCGAACCCAGATCCTCCTGTCTCAGCCTCCCAAGTACTGGGATTACAAGCATGTGCCACCATGCCCAGTTTATCTTCTTTTTAGAATAGGAGGTGGGAACTAAATTCCAAGGTAACACATACGAATTGATATTGCTCTTTCCAGCCTTAAATTCCTGGGAGGTGACACACATTCAGGCCACCGGGGACCCACCTCCCACCAGCTGCCAGTGGTGCAGGTGTCTGTATACCTGGAAGGTTATCCTCCTCCACTTGGACAGAGGTTCAATTCTGGGGAGCAAGGTGCTGAACTCCCAGTGTTCCCTGCTACTGTGCAGCAGACGGCCCGCAGCTGACCTACAGCTAGGAGGGAGACCGGCTCCATATTAATTGGCTCTGTACAGACTTGGGGGTGTTCCAGGCTGCTTCTTAGGGTCCCTCCTCCTTCCCATACCTCCTTGGATCTCAGCCCTGATTTGTCTCTTCTTCTGCCCAGAGAGCTGAGAGTTCTTTATCCTGGGGGCCCCCTACTCAGCATTCAAGATAGGAACTATCTAATGTGCTCGATTAGTCTACACTGACGTGCTGGTGGACAAGGAGCAGGGTCCTGCTTCTAGGTAGCCCAGGAGGACTTCAGCCATGCTTTCCTCCTCTAAAAATAAACACCTTAGCTGGGTGTGGTGGCACACCTTGTAATCCCAGTACTTGGGAGGCTGAGACTGGAGGATCCGGGTTCGTGGCCAGCCTCAGCTACTTAGTGAGGCCCTCCGCAACTTAGTGAGACCCTGTTTCAAAATAAAGAATAAAAAATAGGGCTGGGGGTGTAGCTCGGAGGTAGAATGCCCCTGGGTTCAATCCCCAGTACTACAAAAAATATAAAAATTAAAAACTAAAACTAAAAATAATAAATATGGCATTGATTATAAAAAAAATAAAGACTTATCTGGGAAGACATTAAGGTGACAATGTCCAATGTGACCAATACTCCCAGCTAACTGGGGCCTTGGGGAGGGATTTTCAGTTTTTGTTTTGTTTTGTTTTGTTTTGTTTTGCAGTACCGGGGATTGAATGCAGGGGCGTTCTACCTCCGCGCTACACCCCTGGCCCTATTTTTTATACTTTATTTTGAAACCGTGTCTCACAAAGTTGCGGAGGGCCTCACTAAGGAGAGAGAGAGACAGAGAGACAGAGAGACAGAGAGACAGGGAGAGAGAAAGAACGAGAGAGCTGAGGCTGGCTGCGAACCCAGATCCTCCGGTCTCTGCCTCCCAAAGTACTGGGATTACAAGCGTGTGCCACCACGCCTGGCGGATTTTCAGTTTTATATTGGAATGGTTTTGGGCAAATCAGGATGAGTGGGTCACCCAGTGATTGTCCTTTGGGGTGGTGGGGCCCCTGACGGGCAGGCTGGGTAAATATCTGGGGACAGATAAAGCTGGGGGTGCTGTTGGGCCTGCAGAGTTCTTTGGGAGGAGGAGTAACAGATGAGTTGTCCTTAAAGGAATTCCACGTGGCGAGGGATTTCATAGGAGATTTGAGGAAAGTAGCCATTTGCTCTACAATGTGCGTTTTTATGGAGTGTTTTCTGAAGAAAGTTAACAGGTTGTGACAGGTGAGGCAAGGAGATGCGACAGAGGAAGGGGACCAGGGAGTAATTAGGGAACCAGGCAGAGCAGATAGCCTTGTAAGTGGGGTTCAGGAAAGGGAAAGAGAGATGCTGACCAGAGTCAAGAATTTACATACGGTGGTGGCAGAGGGACAGGAGGCATTTTAGGAAGGCGGCGTGGGATCGTTAGGATGTGCCAGTTGCTGGAGAGGGCAGCACTGAACTCAGCAGCTGGCTTGACTGCAGATGTGGGAAGGTGGGGGGAGGGGAAGGAGGGGAGGGGTAAAAGAAGGCGGAGATTGCAACAGGGACTTGACTATCCCTGTGTGTCAGGCTTTGTTCTGTGTGTTTCAAGTGTAACATCTCATTGAATTCTCACCCAGCACTAAGGGGTGGGTATGATTAGCCTTACCGTGTCGATAAGGAAAGAGAGGCTCCAAAAGCCTGGGCACCTTGCCCTTGGTCACCTGGCCTGGAGCCGTGGATAACGCTCCGGCAGAATGTCATCTTCTCAGGGTTAGCCTCCTCTGGGAAAGACCAGGGGGCTAGAAATCCCAGGTAGAAAGACCCACTGGGGACAGTACAGGAATTAGGGGCTGAGGCTCAGAGCCTGGGCAGCAGGAGTTTCAGAGGTAGAAATACAGTACCAGGTGAGTGCTCATCTCCAGGTAAAGCTGGGGGAGAGTCTGGCTTCCTGAGCGCTTGCAAAGAAGCCGGAGCCATTGACTGGGTCCAGTCTGGGAGGACAAGAGAGCTTTAGTCAACTACTTTTGCTTGCATCTTTGGGCTGCTTGCTTAGCTTCTCTGAGACTCAATTTCCTCCTCTATAAAATAGGAAGAACAACAGGACATATCTTACAAGATCTGGCGAGGATTCAGTCTGATAACATTCACAAATTATTTAGAACCATATTGAAAACAGAGAAGGTAGTCAACGAGTGTTAGCTATTATCAGTTTTTATATTTATTTATTTATTTATTTATTTATTTATTTTTTGCGGTACCGGGGATTGAACCCAGGGGCGTTCTACCTCCGCGCTACACCCCCGGCCCTATTTTTTATACTTTATTTTGAAACCGGGTCTCACGAAGTTGCGGAGGGCCTCACTAAGTAGAGAGAGAGAGAGACTGAGAGAGAGCGAGAGAGAGAGCTGAGACTGGCCGCGAACCCGGATCCTCCGGTCTCCGCCTCCCAAAGTACTGGGATTACAAGCATGCGCCACCACGCCCAGCTTATAGTTATTTATTTATTTATTATTTATTTATTTTTTGGGTGGTACTGGGGATTGAACCCTGGGGCATTCTACCTCCCAGCTACACCCCCAGCCCTATTTGTTGTTCTTTATTTTGAAACAGGGTCTCACTAAGTAGCCGAGGCTGGCTGCGAACCTGTGATCCAGCGCCACGGTCAAGGTGCGTGCAGTTCCCCTAGATGTTCTTTTCTTTGGAGTCTTCACCAAGAGGTCTGTGTGGCTTTCTAACTTCTGGCTGAAGATCTGTTTGCACTCCAATTAAGAAAAAAAACTTAAGTGTTTAATTTTCACTTGGAATAGGTATAGGGCATGTTACGAGAGAGAGAGAGAGAGAGAGAGAGAGAGAGAGACAGAGAGAGAGAGAGAGAATCAGTGATTCTTTAAGGTCTATACAGTTTGGCATGAAAGTCACACTAATTGAGGCTTGTTAAAAAGTTCCCAAAATTCCATAATTGTCCTGGTGTGCTCCGGGTTGGAAGAGTAATGCGAGTGATATGATGGTGGTGGTGGTAATGACAATAATAGCTACTTTTATTGGGTGCCTGGGATGTTCAAGTAAGCCAGTGTCTTTAGTCCTATTTTTGTTTGTTTGTTTGTTTGTTTGTTTGTTTTGTGTGTTTCTCTTTGGTACCGGGGATTGAACCCAGGAGCATTCTACCTCTGAGCTACACCCCCAGCCCTATTTTTTTATTCTTTATTTTGAAACAGGGTCTCACTAAGTTGTGGAGGACCTCACTAAGTAGCTGAGGCTGGCCGCGAACCCGAATTCTCTGGTCTCAGCCTCCCAAGTACCGGGATTACAAGCGTGCACCACCACGCCCGGCCCGAACCTTGTTTTTTAACATGGAGGAACGGGAGCTTGGGGAAGTCAAAGGAGCTCACTCCAGGCCGCAGTTGCTCAGCAGAGAGGCCCAAGTTCACTGACTCGCCCTGGCTCCAGTGCCTGCACCCTTTGCCCTTGATCATGTCACCTCAGAGAAACTTGATGTTGCTTAAAAATGGAAACTTTAACTTAGACACATGAGGAGTATTATAATTTTTAAATTTATATTATTATTGAAAATCAGTAAGTCTTAGGTATATTTAAATACTCTACCTTAAGTCATCACCAAAAAACCATGGAGGCGGGGAACAGGTGGCTTGGGGCGGACCTGGCTGTCAGTGGCTCAGGCCTCCTGCTCTCTCTCCCACCTTCTAGTCTCTTCCCCCACCTTTTTTTTTTTTTTTTTTGCAGTACTGGGGATTGAACCCAGGGGCATTCTACCTCCGAGCTATACCCCCAGCCCTATTTTTTATTCTTTATTTTGAAACAGGGTCTCAAAAAGTTGCAGAGAGCCTCACTAAGTAGCTGAGGCTGGCTGTGAACCTGCGATCTTCTGGTCTCAGCCTCCCAAGTACTGGGATTACAAGTGTGCGTGCGCCACCATGCCTGGTTCTTCCCTCCCTTTAAATGTCACTCTCCATGGGTGATCTCTCCACAGTGAGCTTCAGAAAGGGAAAATATTCATGGATATTGATCCAGGAAAGAAAGAGCAGGG
Organism: Glis glis; assembly: GCA_004027185.1. Classification (NCBI taxonomy): domain Eukaryota; kingdom Metazoa; phylum Chordata; class Mammalia; order Rodentia; family Gliridae; genus Glis; species Glis glis. The sequence continues at coordinate 10,522 of PVJS01059897.1, forward strand.
GGCACTGTGGGGTACTTCCTGGGATGCACCAGGCTTCAGGTGCACTGGAGCAGTTGCATGCAGGACCCCGGTTGTTTGTCTAAGTGTTCCCTGTGTGCCAGGAATGTCCAGGTCTCTGGGTGCAGCCCGGGTGAATGAAGACAGGTTCCTGACCTCAGACCCCCACCATGTCGAGGGTCGAAGGGTTCCCAGCTCCCCCACCCGCTTCCACACAGAAGCAAGAAAAATCCCCATAGAACTGTCCCCACCTGTCCTGCAAGGTCCTCTTCCAGGAATGGGGCAGTCTCCCCGGTCCTACCCACTGTGCAGGCTGGAGGCGTGGTGACCGGGGGCCCTCCACGTTGCTCTTCTACAGGCACCAGCATGCCACGTGCCCCTGCTGACTGCTGACAACCATGCGGTCCTCTAGAGCGGTGTCTAGCTCCCACATTCCACCAGGGTGTTCTGCAGAGTCAGCCGAGTCTGCAGTGATTGCGGGTGCTGCCGGAAGGGACCCGCAGGCTCCACAGACAAGCCCAGGAGAGGCCAAGGCCTTGCTGCTTGGCCGTGAAATGTGTGTTTGATGGCCACAGGGCCTTTAGCAGGAGACACAGGAGGAATTCAGGGAAACTTGGAGGTGGGACTCACAGGGAGAGGGTCTCCCATCTGATCCACTTTCCCTCTTTCTCTCTGGCCATCTTGAACTTGGCCTTCCCTTGGGTCAGCTGCTGCTCCGGCTTGAATGTCCCCTCTGACACTCGTGTTGAAATTTAATTGCCACAGTGATGGAAGATGGGACCTTTAAGAGGTGACTGGGTCATGAGCCTCTGCCATAAAACCTCTCTCTCCCTTGTTCTTTTTTCTTTTTTTTTTTTTTTTGGCGG
>PVJS01059898.1:0-11384 GCA_004027185.1 Glis glis
AAAAAAAAAAAAAAAAAAAAAAAAAAAAAAAAAAAAAAAAAAAAAAAAAAAAAAAAAAAAAAAAAAAAAAAAAAAAAAAAAAAAAAAAAAAAAAAAAAAAAAAAAGTATGCCAGAGAACCAGGCCAGTAGCAATGCTGCTGCCGCCATTGTTGAACCCTGGCTCCCCCAGTTGACATTGGCAATGCTCATGGTACGAGACACTGGATGCTGGTATTGGATAAGGAATGCCCAGAGCAAGACCCTTCCTGCCCCATCGGCAACCTTCAAGACTCATAAAATGGGCAATTCCTGCATCATAGAGGAAAGAATACCAACGCTAACAGCTAAAATAGGGGCACAATAGTAGCATTCCAAGGAGAAGGGAAGGCAAGATAAAACACACAGGTAAACCTCTATATTGGAAAAGAATGATCCCAAATCAATAACCTAAGCTTTAAAGTTAAGAAATTAGGAAAAAGTGAGCAAACAACCCAAAGCAAGCAGAAGGAAACAATGAACAAGGAACAGAATGGAAACCAGTGGAACAGAAAAGAAAGAAGGTGCAAATAACACCTTACAAATTGTAAATTACTAAAGACAACATCAATTCAATGAAATTCAGCTTGCATTTAATGACTGCCTCTGGAGTGATTTCCATCTTGTGTGAGCCAAGAACTGAGTAAAGTGGTTACATTTTTAAAGGAGTAAATGCTCTTCTTTTAGTAAAAATTGTTATATTATTTTAATAATTTCATTTTCAATATTTCCTATAGCATAATGACCCCCATATTTAAACTGAGTTACTTATAATAATAGACTTCCTCCTTTAACAAAAGGCAATAGCACGCAATGCTCCAAGACTAGCACATCTGAATCAAGCTCAGTGGCCTGAATCAGCTCTGCGTGTACGCATACTCACTTGTATGTAGTATCTGGCATAAAGCTACTTTTTGTTCTCAGGACACTGTAATAAAGGTCTAAAGAGGCCATATGTTAGTTCTGTTTAAAAAAAAATAGCAGACACAAGTTACTCTTGATGGAGAGAAAATATTCTATAAGCAGTAGAGGCTTTAAATATTTGTTAACTTGATTATTATAATGTTGAACCATTTGTATCATTTTTATAAGAAGTAAGGAAGAAAAGTATACTTAATTGCCCATAACATGAAAAAGCCATTTTCCTGAAACCCTTGTATATTTTAACTATTAGCTGGAAAAGTTATGGAGGTAAATATTGTTTTTCCTGTGTTACCAATTAGAAAATAGAAGCCCAAAATGTTACAGATAAAGCAATGACATCATTGAAAGTGGCTGAGACACAAGAATTCTAACGCAACTCTTCATTATCGCAGACTTCGTGTTGTTTTCATTAAACCAAACTGATTATTTCCTGCCACAGATGTAATAGAGTCAACTACAACCTTCCAATATTTTGCATTATTTTTAAAAGTCGTATTTCTCAAGATGATTTTATGAAAATGCTTAAAACTTAGGCTTTGCACTTCAACTTGATAAACTGTTATTTGGTATATTTTAAAATTTATTTTTAAGCACTTATAACTGTTCATGCCTTGAATTTAATCAGTACTGTCTGCTGGTTTTGTAGATATGTATTCTACATTTACATAAAAGTAACTAAGCTAGGCACGGTGGCACATGCCTGTAATCCCAGTACTTGGGAGGCTGACAGGAGGACCAAAGGTGTGAGGCCAGCCTCAGCAATTTACTGAGACCATGAGCAATTTAGCAAGACCCTGCTTTTAAAAATAAAATATAAAAAAAGGCTGGGGATGTACCTCAGAAGAGAATGCTCCTGGGTTCAATTCCCACTACCAAAAAAAAGGAATTTAAATATAATTTTGAGCCAGGCATGTGAGACAGGAGGATTGCAGGTTCAAGCCAGTCTCAGCAATTTAGCGAGGCCCTCAGAAACTTAGTGAGACCCTGTTTCAAAGTTTTTAAAAAATTTTAAAAGCAGGGTTGGGGTGTGGCTCAGAGGTAGAATGTTCCTGGGTTCAATCTCTAGTACCATAAATAAATAAATAAATAAATAAGTAAATTTTTGAAATAAACTTAGGCCAATAACAGGGCCTTGTGTGGGGGGGGGGTACTGGGGATTGAACCCAGGGGCATTCTACCTCTGAGCCACACCCCAGCCCTTTTAAATTTTGTTTTGAAACAGAATCTCACTAGTTGCTGAGAGTCTCTATACCTGCTGAGGCTGTCTTCAAACCTGTGATCATTGTGTCTCAGCCTCTCAAGTAATGAGATTACAGGCACGTGCCACTACATCCAGCTATCAGGGTTCTTTATAGCCTCCTGAAAATTAGGTTTGTCCCCTTAACAACATATTCTATATACTATTAATTAATAACAAATATGTTGAATCTAATAATAATAAAATTACAAGTAATGAACTCTGTGTAATTTGCAAAGTCTGACCATAAACTGGAATATGCTTACATTATTTAGTATTTGGACATAAATTTAGAGAAAATTAAACTGATTAGACATTTGATTATAAATACTCCCAGTGTTATTTGGAAATCTCCCAATCTGGGATTTATAAAATAATTATTTAGCCGGGCGTGGTGGCGCACGCTTGTAATCCCAGTACTTTGGAAGGCGGAGACCGGAGGATCCGGGTTCGCGGCCAGCCTCAGCTCTCTCTCTCTCTCTCTCTCTGTCTCTCTCTCTCTCTGTCTCTCTCTCTCTCTCTCTACTTAGTGAGGCCCTCCGTAACTTCGTGAGACCCGGTCTCAAAATAAAGTATAAAAAATAGGGCCAGGGGCGTAGCGCGGAAGTAGAACGCCCCTGCGTTCAATCCCCGGTACCGCAAATAAAATAAAATAAAATAAAATAAAATAATTATTTACATAATTACTTTCAATTATTAGGATATTTCACTCATAAGAAATAAAGTTCAATAAATCTTAAGATGTATCAAATTTTACCAGAAATGCTATCACTCTGGTTTTTCCTTTTCTTCCTTTTAATTGTTTTCATCCCCAGCATAGCCTCTTCCTATGTTCTTTTATTAAATGCATTTATCTCCATAATAAGGTTTAACTTGCCCTATACATATAAATTATCTCATTCCAGTTTCCTAATCTGAACAGTGGGGGGGAGGTTATTGGGAGGATTAAGTTAATTGAAACATGTTAATAATTTAGACCACCCCTTACACAAACAATAAGTTAATATATTGAGCATTGAAATTTGATTATTATTTCATTATTCCCTAGGTAATATGGATCCAGTAAAGTAAGCGAAGCCATGACATAATCAGATTTGCACATTAGATAACAAAATAAACCATTTTTCCAGCCTTTCTGCCACCTATTCTTTCTATACTCTCCATGGGGAATACTGAATTTCTAACTCTCCCAATATGCCCTGCTTCTCTGAAAAATTGTGCCTTTTTTTTTTTTTGCGGTACCGGGGATTGAACCCAGGGGCGGTCTACCTCCGCGCTACACCCCTGGCCCTATTTTTTATACTTTATTTTGAAACTGGGTCTCGCGAAGTTGCGGAGGGCCTCACTAAGTAGAGAGAGAGAGAGACAGAGAGAGAGAGAGAGAGAGAGAGCTGAGGCTGGCCGCGAACCCGGATCCTCCGGTCTCCGCCTCCCAAAGTACTGGGATTACAAGCGTGCGCCACCACGCCCGGCGTGCCTTTTTTCACATATGCTTTTGATGGCAATTCCCCTCCCCCTTTTCATTTCCCTTTGCAAACTACTGCTCATCTTGGGGTATCTAGGTCAAATGAAATCTTATCTATAATTCTTTGCTGGGTTACCTCAAGCAGAAATTTGTTATTTTCTGTGCTCTCATTGCATCCTTACCTTTTTTTTTCATTTTTGATAGGTTTATCAGAGTGCAGAACATGATATTAATATATTATTACTATGATATCTGTCTCCCTCATAAGATTAAATTGCCCTTAGTGTAGCAACTCTAGCACATCTAGGAATTACCACGACCCAGGCCACACACTAGCACTGGATGATTCTTATTAATAGAAAAATATAAGTAGCTGCACATTCTGTGTGACTCAAGGGCCCTGTTCTTTACTACTCCCATAAGAACTCTTGTACTTGAGCTGGGCGTGATGGTGCATGCTTGTAATACTGTAGCAGCACCATTTGTTGCAGATGGTGTTGCTGTTGATTGATTGATTAGAAGTCTCTCACATGAATGACAACGGATTCAATATGACAAGATCTGAGGAGGCCGGGGAAGAGAAGAGATATCTCTTCTCTCTCTCTCCTTCCTTCCATCAGTGTCCCACTTTTATTGAGAGTTATAACCAAAACATTGTAAGAATAATTAATCATAGGAAATAGCAAAGCAGTTATGTGGTGAGTCAGGGAAAAACATCAAGGTGAGCCAGGCATGGTGGCGCACGCTTGTAATCCCAGTACTTGGGAGGCTGAGACCGGAAGATCCCGGTTCGCGGCCAGCCTCAGCTACTTAGTGAGGCCCTCCACAACTCAGTGAGACCCTGTTTCAAAATAAAGAATAAAAAATAGGGCTGGGGGGTGTAGCTCAGAGGTAGAATGCCCCTGGGTTCCATCCCCAGTACCGCAAAAAAAAAAAAAATCAAGGTAGTCACAGATGAATCCGGAAAGGAAAGGGTAAACAAGGAAGTTGTCAGGGTCTTTGCTTATCGGTCTCATGGTCCTTGTCTGCGTGGAGAAATCTCCACTTGGATAGGCAGTTTGTGCCCCTCCCAAGCTGGACTGAGGTGACCTCAAAGCTGACGAGTAACAAGGCCCACAACATAATACCAGTACTTGAGAGGCTGAGACAGGAAGATCACAGGTTCTAGACCAGCCTCAGCAACACGAGGCCCTTCGCAACTTAGTGAGACCCTGTTTCAAAATAAACAGTAAAATAGGACTGGTGGTGTAGCTCGAGGGTAGAATGCCCTTGGGTTCAATCCCCAGTACCACAAAAAAAAAGAACTCATATACTTGCACAAGGAAAATATTTTAGTGGTTGCCAAGGGTCATGAATGGGGGAGTAGCTGGGTACAGAGAACCAGATAGACCTCAGTCTTTAAGCCACCTCAGCTATCCCTTTTCAAGTTCTCCCCAAAATACACATCTGTGATCACGATAAATGCTTTTGGTGTTTTTTTAAAGAAATAAAAGAAATATATGAAAGAATTTTGAAGGTAATAGAACAGTTCTGCATCTTGATTTTGGTGGTGGTTATATGACTGAACATATTTGTAAAAAAAAATTTTTTTTTGTGGTACCGGGGATTGAACCCAGAGGCATTTTACCTCCGAGCTACACCCCCAGCCCTAGTTTTTATTCTTTATTTTGAAACCGGGTCTCGCTAAGTCGCGGAGGGCCTCACTACGTAGCTGAGGCTGGCCGCAAACAGGATCCTCCTGTCTCAGCCTCCCAAGTACTGGGATTACAAGCATGTGCCACCACACCCGGCTTTATTTGTCAAAATTTATAGAACTATACACCCAAAAAAGAATGAATTTTGCTGCATTAAGTTTTTAAAGTAAATTTAATAAGTGGAAAAGGAAAATTTCTCATGTAAGAGAATTCCAAAGGATTTATGTAGATATTCCATCCTCAAGGAAGCAGAGTCTAATTCCTCTACTTTTTAAGTATGAGCTGTGCATAGTAACTTTCTTACAAAGAATACAGAATGAAAAAGAGGGAGAGGAGAGAGGGAAGAATAACTTTACAGTGGAGAAACCTAACAAGCACAGCCTCAGCCAGATGATCAAGCTCAACATGGGCAGTGATAAGCCGTGTTGATAGGCACCCTGGATATGATGTGATGAAAATGACACTTTGCCTTTGTGGTCTTCCTCCCAATAACCCCAGCTAATCATAAAATACCAAACAAATCCCAATAGAGGGGCATCTTACAAAATACCTGAGTAGTGCTCAAAACCATCGTGGCCATCAAAAACTAGTTTGAGAAACTGTCCTAGCTGAAAGGATGCTAAAGACGTGGTGATTAAATGTAACATTGCACCTGGATGGGATCCTAAAACAGAAAAAAAGACATTAGGAAAATATAAGGAAATCTGAATAAAGTATGGATGTTAGTTAATAATAGGTATCAATATTAAACTCATTAACTGTAACAAATGTGCCATATAAATTAATATAAGATGTTAATAATATGATAACTGGTTTAGGTTTTATGGGAGCTCTCTGGACTATCCTTGAAATTTTTCATAAATATAAAACTGTCCTAGATCTGGGCTTGGTGGAGCACACTTGTAATCCCAGTACTTGGGAGGCTGAAACAGGAGAAGCACGGGTTCACAGCAAGCCTCAGCTACTTAGTGAGGTCCTCCACAACTTAATAAGACTCTGTTTCAAAATAAAGAATAAAAAATAGGGCTAGGAGTGTAGCTCAGAGGTAGAATGCCCTTGGGTTCAATCCCCAGTGCATAAAAAAAAACTGTCCTGAACAATAAGGAATTTTTTTAAGTAGGAAAGGGATTAGGTAATATCTTAGTCCATTTCATGCTGCTATAACACAGAATAACATGGACTGGGTAATTTCTAATAAACAGAAATTTATTTGCTCATTGTTCAAGAGCTATCAGTGGCATCAGCATTTTGCACGGGCCTTGGCACTACTGCATCATCCCATAGAAGGCAGAAGGACTAGAGGAGGACTGAACTTGCTTTTATAACTAACCCACCCCCATGATAACAACAATACCCTTCTGACCTAAGCAACATGTATTAGGCCCAACTTCGACATTATTGCATTGGGGAATTAAGTTTTTAATATATGAGTTTGGGAGGGTGCATTTAAACCATAGCAGGTAATAGTCAAAATAAGACAATGAGTCAATAGAAAAAAATCTTATGATAAGAGATAATTATAAGCTGAAGTTAAAAAAAAATTCAATGAGAAAAGGGGAAAGTTAGGGTTCAGAATGATAACAGACCAAATAAGCAAAGCAAGGAACATAAGGAAACAGGATCGAAGGCACAGTTGAAGGAGCTGATACTCTTCATAAGGAGGATTCCCTCATCCTCTTCGATTTTAGGAAGACAGGATAAATGGCAATAGATAACCCCTATTACCTTTACTTCTTAAGATAAAGAAAGATCTCCAGATGGAAAATCCTGAACTCTTTAATGAAAGCTGTGATTTCTTGGTTTTAACCATAGAGTCTTATATCAAGATTTTTCAAATGCCAGTCCTAATAACAAAGAAGCCCTATGGTTGTTTCTTTGACAGAATGGGTGTAAAGGGGTTGTTGCATTGAAAATACAAGCTCTGAGTAGATGCTATGGTTCAGATATAATTTGAATGTCTCCAAGCCTTCATGTGTTGAATTTTAATCCCCATTGTGATGTATTAAGATGATGGAAATTGAATCTGACTATGGTATTTAGAATTGGAGGTTGTGGAAGTGATTAATATTAGATAAGGTTATTAAAGTGGAGTCCCCATGATTGCTATTATAGCTCCTTAAAGGAAAGTATTGTGTCTTACTCTTATTTGCACCCCTTCTAGATCTCAGCACAATATCTAGCATATTATAGATGCACAATACACATTTTTTTGAATGAAGGAATTAGCCAAGATATTTCTTTTTTCTCTTTTTTTTTTGCGGTACTGGGGATTGAACCCAGGGGCATTCTACCACTGAGCTACACCCCTAACCCTATATTTTTTATTCTTTATTTTGAAACAGGGTCTCACTAAGTTGCAGAGGGCCTCACTAAGTAGCTGAGGCTGACTGAGAACCTGCAATCCTCCTGTCTCAGCCTCCCAAGTACTGGGATTACAAGCATGTGCCACCATGCCCAGCACCAACAGAGATTTCTATGGTGATGCTATTACAACCTCCTTTTCCATGTAAACTGTCAAACAGCCTAGAAATAAAACACTAAAAACAATTCAGAGAACCCTATCTGTGAAACTGTTGGCCTAATGCAATTCTAAAGAAGGTTAGAAGACCCCCAGACTGTATGAAAAGTTCAATTTACTCCTAGTGTTAGTTTCACAACAAGCAAGGGAAAAAAAGTGTCTCCTGAAAAATAAGTACTAATTTTAGAACTCCATGTATTAATTCTCAATGTCAGTACAGTAAAATGGTTAGGAGCTTGGGCTCAAAAATCAAAATACCTGGATTTCAATCTCACTTCCACAACATAGTAGCAATATGACCTTAGGCAAATTGTTTAATCTCTCTGTGCCTCAGTTTCATCACCAGAGAAGTGTAGAAATTAGCAGTACAGTCCGTCAAAGAGATGGTGTGAAAATTAGTGACAATATATTTAAGGCGTTAAGAATAGTACCTGGCACTTTGTTCTTTAAAATGAGAGCAATAGTGGTATCATAATTACCTTATATCTCCTATTGGTAAATTCTACATTCCAGACAAAATGAGTTCCTTTTTGCATACCCCACAGCACCTGAGTGTGAAAAAAATATGACTTGCTCAAAAAATGATGTTGAGCATTATATTTAAAATATAGAAATTGAATGCACAAGAGAATGAAGGTATCTTAGAATGTAAATGCAATTAACTTAATTAAAAGGGTTCTGGGGATGTGTGCATATTTTCAGTTATTTCCTTATAATCAATTGCTAGATGCTTTATGACTTGATCTTTTTCTTGCCTTGTCTTCAAAGCATGAAGTTTGTTGTATTGCACCTTATAGTTCTCAGAGCTGCTGGCCTCCTGACAAGCTGGCTGTTTGGATAGTCTGAGGGATGAGGATGCTGCAGCAAAAAGTGGGTTACATGACAGTCAGCTTTGCTGCCGGAGATGGAAGACCAATAATCTCAGCAAACGGTGCAGAGGCACAGGGCGCGTCGGGCCAGCCGAGGACTTCGTGCAGGCTCGTTGGGAGACTCAGAGGCACTTACCGCGAAGGTAAGTGCCCTAATGCCAGGGCTGTGAGCCGGGAGACCGTGGGTGGGCGGACGGCTGGTAGGGACCGCTAGATGAGTCATTCTCCCCAACCCAGGCACGTGTCGGTGGCAACCTCCACTCGCGCCCCGCTTTCGCCTCGGAGCGGCGGGAGAGGTGAGCGGCCGCAGCCCCCCGCAGCGCCCCTCCCGGGCCGAAGACTGCGGAGCGGAGCGACACTGACCTTGCCGCAGGCGGCCGGGCCGGCGCAGTCCGCGCGCTCCCTCCGCGCCCCGAGCGGCCGGGCCCGGTGCGGGAGGGCGGGGCGCGCGCCCCCGGCCCGCGAGGGCTCCGCGCGGGTGCACGCGCCGCGGCCGCGCGGGGCGGTGGGTGTGCTGGGGCGCGCCGCAGCCTGCCGCCCGCCCGCTCCCGGCGCTCGGCCCAGCACGTCGGCGCCGCGCGGCGTGGGCAGCGCGGCCCGCGGTGCAGAGTCCGCCAGCCCGGACCCGAGTCCCGCACCCGGACTGTCCCGGTAAGCGGGGGCGGGGGCGGGGCGGGGGGACCGGGCCGTCGCCCCGAGAGGCGGGTCTGCGGGCCCGGACGGTCCTGCGGGACTCTGGAGGTGCTTGTGTGGGAGCACCCCAGGGGGGGCCCTGTGTAAGTGGATGTGTCCCGAGCGACCACTGCCTTCACCCCCAGGGGGGAGTCCCTGCGGCGGCTCCCTGTGGCCGAACCCCTGTGTGATTGGAGACGCCCAGCGCGCTCTGCACTTGCTACCATGGGCGCCCGGTGTTGAGGGCACCAGCCCCGGTGTGGAGGGCGCCTTCCCCAGAGAGGCCCAGGGAGTGATTAGGGCTCCAGCGCCCGGGGATCGCTGGAGTTGGCTCCCTGGAGGACCGTGCAGGGACAGAGGAGAGCCTGCGTGGTGATGGTGCAACCGATGGAGGGGCCCTAGCTAAAGGAGGACTTTGGACCGTGCCTTAGAGCTGCCTGGAAGGGACCGCTGACTGAGGAGAGGGGAACCTGGTTTGGGATCCATGAGTGACTTCCTATTGCCCCAAGAATTTTGGCCTTGACCTCCTGTAGGGCTCAATGTGCTCTCACTTTTCTCCCCTACCCCCAACATGGTGGAGAGGTGGGGACCCTGTGGGGCTGTGACCATTCCTTGCTCCTACATCCCCACCCATTAGAATTTCTCTTCTATGTGATAGCCCAGTCAGCTCCAAGCTGGACTTTAGTGGAGGCTGAAGCTGCTAAGAGCTCAGGGCCCAAGAGAGAGGAGGACCCGTGAGGCCCCTAAGCAAAGACAGGAGATCTGAGTCCTTGGGCTTAATCACACCGAAGCAGTAAGATTAGATGGAATACTGTCTTTGGCACACCCTGAAAGAAAAGTCCTCTGGAGGAAGGAATAAAGGACACCAAGGATTATTGAACACTAACAGGCCAGGCACTATACTAGGTATGTTTAAACATCTCATATTAATCCTTACAACAGCCTCATGAAAGGCCTCCTCTGAAACATTAGGTACTCAGAGTTGTAGCAGTTTGCCCAACATCACAAAGCTTGGAATCATGAGATCTGTCCTTCAAATTTTATTTGGGAAAAAATGCCAAGAAGAGGCAGAAAAAAACAATGGATGTTTGTTAATAAGTTGCATTAAGGTGCCAAGCACAGGACTTTGCAATAGTATATACTCAATAAATGTGATGATTAAATAAGTGAATGAGGACAGTTTAACTGGAGATGAGACTGCTGCAGGAACAGATTTCCACTGACTCCCCAGATTTCAACATGTGTCTCTCTTCATTGGCAACCCCACTGTAATGATGCCAGAGGTAGCTCCGGACCTAGTTAAGTCTGGGAGAGGCCTCTAGTATGGTCTTTGATAGGACTTACTTAGGGGAACTGGAAGGACCCTTCAGAGGATGGAGTGTCCCCAGGCCACCTTCCCTGCTGCGGAACCCTTGAAGGAGAGACATGATCACTTTTTTTTTTTTTTTTTTTTTTGGTGGTGGTACTGGGGATTGAACCCAGGGGCATTCTACCTCTGAGCCCCACTCCAGCCCTATTTTTTTATTCTTTATTTTGAAACAGGGTCTCACGAAGTTGCAGAGGGCCTCACTAAATAGCTGAGGCTGGATGTGAACCTGTGATCCTCCTGTCTCAGCCTCCCAAGTCCTGGGATTACAAGCGTGCACCACCACACCCGGCTTTCAAGCTTTCTTAAAAGAGATCATGTTGCCGGGCATGGTGGTGCTCGCCTGTAATCCCAGTACTTGGGAAGCTGAGACAGGAGGATCCGGGTTCGCGGCCAACCTCAGTGCGCATGCGCGCGTGCACGATCGATCGATGATCGATCGATCTATCTCTCTCTCCTCTCTCTCTCTCTCTCTCTCTCTCTCTCTCTCTCTCTACCTAGTGAGGCCCTCCGCAACTTCGTGAGACCCGGTTTCAAAAATAAAGCATAAAAAAAAATAGGGCCGGGGATGTAGCGCGGAAGTAGAACGCCCCTGCGTTCAATCCCTGGTACAACAAAATAAA
>PVJS01059899.1:0-11384 GCA_004027185.1 Glis glis
CCTCCGAGCTACACCCCCGGCCCTATTTTTTTATACTTTATTTTGAAACTGGGTCTCACGAAGTTGCGGAGGGCCTCACTAAGTAGAGAGAGAGACAGGGAGAGAGAGAGAGAGAGAGAGAGAGAGAGTTGAGGCTGGCTGCGAACCCGGATCCTCCAGTCTCCACCTCCCAAAGTACTGGGATTACAAGCATGCGCCACCACGCCCGGCCCTGATGACATCACTTTTTAGTAGTAACTGAGCTACTTCTTCATATAGAGCAGTGTGTCAGGCCTGCTTCCTGAGGAGCTCAATGACAGGGGGCTGGACAAGGCCTAAGAGGAAAGAGAGGACAGAACCTCAGTTCTAGAAAACCCTCTCCTTCCTCCTTAGCACAGAAGAACAAAAAGAACTTACGCTCTATTTGTTACCATGAATATGGTTATCTGGCTTACATCTTGAATAGTTCAGACAGGGAATCAAAGAATTATGTTACTGCATTTGTAGGGCTTTTCCAATTAACAGAAGAATCCCAGTCTTCCAACTAGTAGAGTTTTGTGGTTGTTTTATGTGTGTGCATAGAAGAGGCCGAGGAAATAAGGGCTGGTCTTATGCAATATCAATTGCAGAGTATAAATTTGACGATGCTTTGAAAAATAAGTGTGTGTGATACATTTATGCATGCAATATTTTGAGTATATGCACAATATAAATGCAAATGATGATATGAGGAATGCTAGATTAATGAAAATTTTAAGTGTTGCCACATTTGACTACATATATGCTTTATATAAACATACTACCAGATTCAAATAAAATGTGTGCAATTTTGAGGAAATTGCAACTTAATGAAAAATGAGAAACAAATGAGAGGCTTATTAAGTTCCAGTGCAGTTAATAAAAAAACAATCTAGGAAGCAAAAAGATATTCTGAAAATGTTATGCTTCAAGAATACGTCATTCATGGATTTCTAGCTTTAGCTGATTTGAAAGTACACTTTATTGTAATCTTTGTTAATGTCCGGAAGACATCACTCCTTATTTCAATTCCGTTTGACATATTCTGTGCCACAAAATGTTTTAATTTCCCTTTTCCGTGATTTAGACATTAAAAGACTGAAGGTTAATGCAAAAACAATTTCAATTCCAACTAAAAGTAGAGCTTTGCAATTACAGCTCATCAATTTACTGCAAAACACTTGGTTTCTGAATTCCTTCCTCTTGTTCCTTCCTGGATTTATCTTTGACTTCCTTCTGGTAAATGTTTTGTTAAATGGATAAATTATGGATGTTTATACTGCAGAAACTTTCCAGATGAGGCTGTCATTCTCACAGGAATTCTGTTGTATTCTTATCCAAAGCTCTAAACTTAAAAAGCCAGCCTTGGAAAAGGCTTGGCTCCAGAGCTGACAGGATTATCCAATGGCAAGGACAGTGCCAATCTCTTTAGACTCCAAAAGGGAAATCAGATTAGAGACATGGGCAGGTGATTTTTGGTTGATTTAGACTCATCCTCAATAGACAAACATTTAAAGGACCAGTACACATATTTTTTTATCTTAGGTATATATTAGTACATTATTATCTTTTGCCTACAGCTGTCAGAATGAGGGGAAACTATAAGCAAGCAAACTAGAGCTATAAGGATAAGCCTCCACAGTATCCAATCCTGACAGCTAGGCATTATGAGAAATGGTAGAAATCTTAGATAATTATAATTGTGCTTCACATTAACTACCTGGAGTGAATTCCCATTTCAGAATTTTCATCTGATAGAGTACTCTCATTAAAAACTGGGATATATTTAGGGCTGAATTTACTGAATAATCAATACACATTATCTCTATGCCAAGTCATTAAAAAAAACTTTCTATTAAAAATCTGAACTAGAGATCTTCACTTCCTAGGTATTTCATATGAAAAATTTACATTGCTCTCTGGAAATGTGAGAAAATTTAAAGTCTTAATGGCATTTCCTGTAGTATTAAATCTTTACAGAATCAAACATAAATAAGAATTTCTATTCTGTCTTAAATGGACACATGTGCTGCAGCTTGAATGTCTCATGAATTTAGGCTCCAAAGAGACATGGCAAGATAGAATATACTCAGCTGAAGTCTCTGGGAATTAATTAATTAATTAATTAATTATGGCATTGGAGATGTAACCCAGGGGCATTCTACCTCCGAGCTATACCCCAGCCCTATTTTTTTTTTTTTTTGCGGTACCGGGGATTGAACCCAGGGGCATTCTACCTCCGAGCTACACCCCCAGCCCTATTTTTTATCCTTTATTTTGAAACCGGGTCTCACGAAGTTGCGGAAGCCTCACTAAGTAGCTGAGGCTGGCCACGAACCTGGATCCTCTGGTCTCAGCCTCCCAAGTACTGGGATTACAAGCGTGCGCCACCATGCCCGGCTCCCAGCCCTATTTTTTATTCTTTATTTAGAAACAGGGTCTCACTAAGTTGCAGAGGGCCTCACAAGTTGCTGAGGCTGGCTATAAACCTGCGATCCTCCATCTCAGCCTCCCAAGTACTGAGATTACAAATGTGTGCCACCACGCCCGGCTTCTGGGAATTATTTGTGTAGAAATTTGGGTGTGGGTCTGTTAATAGATAGTAATTCTGAAGAAACACACTTATCTGCTCTGATATTAGAATGCCTGGTTTCTTATCAAATGTGCCAAATGAAAATCTCCAACAAATTAATTTCCAACTTTGATATACAAGGCAGTTTCCCAAGTAGCTACACTATTCCTTTTACTTTTGCCATGAAAATCAACCCTTCATTTTCAGGGGACTCTTTGTAGCCAAGTTGGTTATGGTTTGGGCGGAGAGCTTGCTTTTAAGAGATTAGGGACTGGGAGGATAACTTAGTGGTAGAGCACCTGCCTAGCGTGCACGAGGCCCTGGGTTCAATTCCCAGCAGTGCAAATAAAAGAAAATACAGGCTGGGGTTCATTTTATTAAATGTTTGATATTCAACTCTTTCCTGTCTTGCTCCTTCATTTTCTACTTTGTGTAATTTTGGGCAGGACTACTTCCTGGACTAGATTATATAAAGCACCCCCTTCCCCAAGGTCTCTGGTATTTTTGATTTTCAACCACCAAATAAGGTAAACCATAGACATATGTAACTTATTTAGCCTTGCTGGAAAAAGCTTTAGGGAATTTCCCAAATATCTTAAATTTATTTCTTTAAGGGTATAATACTTCATTTTAACCACAAACAATATTTCTCACTTTTTACATTTTGTAGTTATTTTTGGAGGATTTTTTTAATTCAGAAAAATGAACACACTCTAATAATTTCTTACTGATTTGTGGTGCTGACCGTGAACATCCACACTCTGGGAGAAAGCCATGGGTCTGGTTAGCTTGCCTCTGTGACAAATATTTCTCAAAGTGTGTTCCATGGATGTGGCTAGAGGATGCTACTAATAAAGAGGGCTGCACCATAAAACATGCTAGGAAGTATAAATTTGTAAGATTTCTCAAGGTTCTTAGTATGCTTCGTGCATTATGAAATCCTGAAATGAGGGCTAGAGTAGGAGGTGGCTCTGAAACTTATTTGACCAAGAAAGTCCTTGGGAAACACCGGTCATACTGAGTGACTCCCGTCTGTTATACTTCTTGAATACTGTCTCTGTCTTTTCAAAGATGTTTTCACTCTTCTCCTGCACAGGGAAGCTGTCTGCTGTGACTTTTTTCTTCTGTCAATGTGCTTGGACCCAGAGGCTTTCCCCTTGGTCGTCTGGAAAAGTAGGTAAAGGACTCCAAGTATGAAATAAATCCTCTCTTATGAGAAAAAGGCATGGAATTGAGTGCAGGGACTTGGTTACATTAATTATGGATTCTCAGAAGCATGCGCGCATGTGTGTGTGTGTGTGTGTGTGTGCGTGTGTGCGTGTGTGCGTGTGTGTGTGTGTGTGTGTGTGTGTGTGTGTTACTGGGAACTGACCCCCGGGGCATTCTACCTCTGAGCGACACCCCCAGCCTATTTTACTTTTTATTTTGAAGCAGAGTGGCTGAGTTACTGTGTGCTGGCTTTGAACCTGTGATCTTCCTGTTTCAGCCTTCCAGGTACTGGGATCACAGGAGTGTACCATCATGCCCAGCTGCATTTTTTTTTTAATGTTCACGTTTTTGTTCATTTCTTTTCTTTTTTTTTTTTTTGCAGAACTAGGGATGGAACCCAGGGGCATTCTATCTCTGAGCTACATCCCCTATTTTTTATTCTCTATTTTGAAACAGGGTCTCACTAAGTTGCAGAGGGCCTCACTAAGTAGCTGAGGTTGGCCACGAACCTGAGATCCTCTGGTCTCAGCCTCCCAACTACTGGGATTACAAGTGTGCGCCAGCACGCCTGGCTTTTATGTTTTTGTTTCTGATGGTTGAGGTTATTGAATAAATGAACTCTACCTAAGTGAAATACTTCTGTTATTGCCTAATCACACCTACTTGTTATTAACAGTGCCATAAAACTTCCATTCAGAAAAGGAAGGTTCCTTTGATTTAGTGGCTGTATACAAACACAGCATAAGCATTGTGTACAACAGATCCAGCCACCCACGGACATTTCATTTCGACTTCTGGGGAGTCTAAACTTGCTTCTCACATTGTGAGACTTGAGAGCTATTCTTGCCGCCTCCACCATTCCATCACCTCCTTCACTCCACCTCAAGTCCGTGTTTGAATTCTCTAACTCCATGGAAACTTTTCAAAGTCACATGTCTAACAGACGACCTGGTGTCTTCCTCCCTGGTGTCCTGTCCTTTGCACTCTCTGCTCACTCTTTCTTGTGTCAGCCTTTACCCTGCCCCTGAAGACTCAGGCCAGTCTTGCCCACAGGTGTTCCTCCTACTCATCCTCCTCTGTCAAGCCTGGAGGAGCTCCTGCTCCACTAGGCATGAATTCCCTTTTCTCTATTCCCCTCCTCTTGGATTTCTCCAAGATCTCCAAGATCCAAGGTCTCAGGGCACTCTCTGCAGACAGTCTCACCTCTCCTGTGCATTGGCTACTTCAGAGGGTGAGGTGTTCAGGAGGGGCTAGCATCTTGGCTTTGCTTTAGTTTGTGAGTGGCCAGCCTCTCCATCCCAAGGAATACCCTCTTATAGTAATCACTTCATTTTCTTAATGCTTTTCACCACATCTATCATGGTAAAAAATCAAATACTTCATTACTTTTCTGATGCATCTGTATACATTCATTTTCTCTCCCTAGCTGTGAGTTCCTTTGAGGGCCCATGACATCTCCCTTATCTATTATGAGGCTTCTAATGATAACCCCTTATAGTTGGGTATGGTGGCGCACACTTGTAATCCCAGGACGTGATAAACTGAGACAGGAGGATTGAAGGTTCAAGGCCAGCCTCAACAACTTAGCAAGATCCTATTTCAAAATAAGACATAAAAAGGGCTGGGGGTATAGCTCAGAGGTAGAACTCTTCTAGCTTCAATCCCCAGGACCACACACAAAAAATGATATCCCCTTATAAAACACTGATCAGGCTGTAGAGTGGAGCTGTCAGTGGTCATGGAACACAGTAGTGATAGAATAGGTCTAATGGGCATCATCAAACTCCATGATTTTGGTGCTCTGGGCCAAAAACATTACCAACTAAAACAAGAAAAACAACATTAAAAAACCCACAATAATTATAACCCTGCTAAAAGTCCAAGTATTCTTTGAAAGGCTTATTTGTTGACAGTGGTTTATTGTGCTGTCTATATGAATTGTAGGGCTAAAGTTTTTAAGACTAAGAAAGAAAAGGGAAATAACCTGGTTTGTCTGAATTAATATCACATTGACTATTTTATGTTGGTACATTTGTATATCTCACATTGGAAAATGTGTCTTGGTAACTGGTAAAATATGGATTTCATTAATTAATTCTCTATAAATAGTTTCCTCTCTCTTTTCCTGCCAAAATTAGGCTTGTGTTTGGGGAAGGGGGTAGATGAATAAAAGGGAGAGGGACAACTACCTGGATATAAGAAAACAATATATTTATAAGAGAGCTGTAGGCTATAACTATGAATAACATTGTGAACTTTCAAGTACAATGTATGTATTTTTCCAATCTATTAATCTTTTCATAGAATAACTATAACTAATAGATTTTCTGTATTCAGATATATTTTGAATTATAAAGTATATAATGACTCAGACTGAATTTTTAATTGGAAAGAACAGTAGAAAGAAGGAACTATGATATAAGAGTACTAAAATTGCCATTTAAGTAGTGGTTGCATTTTGGCAAAATCACATGGTTCAATCTAGTAACTTTTTTTGTGTGTGTGGTACTGGGGAATGAACCTAGGGGCATTCTACTTCTGAGCTACACCCCCAGCCTTTTTTTACTTTTTATTTTGAAACAGGGTCTCACTAAGTTGCAGAGGTCCTGGCTACATTGCTAATGCTGGGCATGAACCTGTGATCTTCCTGTCTCAGCTTTTCAAGTACTGGGATCACAAGTGTGTGCCACTACACCCAGCTGTAACTTTTTACAATCCATGTGCTTTTGGTTTTTTCTTTCTCTCGCTCTTAGATAATTGGGCTTTACAGAAGGGGAGGGTGTGAACGGTCAGTTTTCCTATCATGGCGCTCTTTCCACATGCCACCCTGTCTTAAAGTAAAGTAAAATTATCACTGAAAGTCCTGAGTATGCTCATTAATTACAGTGTATCTATGCTGGGAAAATGAATAGCAAAATGACAGAAAAATCATGTGAATGTGTTTTAATTAGCATATATCTAATGCATATATCTTCATGTAATTCAAAATTCAAATAACATGCTAATAACACCATAGCAGAATGGGATAGTGGTGAGTAAAAAGAATTATTCAAAAGGAAAGACAGCCGGGTGCAGTGGCACACACCTTTAATCCCAGTACTTAGGAGGCTGAGACAGGAGGATAGCAGGTTCAAGGCAGCCTCTGCAATTTAGCAAGACCCTGTTTCAAAATAAAAAATAGAAAGGGCTGGGGATTTAAGCTCAGAGGGAGAACAGCCCTGGGTTAAATCCTTAGTACCAAAAAAAAAAAAAAAAGAAGACAGATTTTACCTAATACATTTTGGGATTAGGGAATTTGGGAAAGGTACCTCTTCTGCCATCTTACTCTCTTTTGCTCTTTGCTATTGAGTTGTATCACACATAGCAAGTGTCATTACTTAAGGACCATTTATTGTTTTTCTTCCTTTCATCTTGATTTTCCAGGTTGTTTGTTGTCATTCAACTTTGTATATAAATTTGTTCAAGTGAGAACACACAATACAGATCTCTCTGGTAAGTAATAGAGAACTCAATGTTGCTGAATCATTTTTCTCAACATTCTTTAAGAACCAGCAGTAGTATAGTGTCAAACACATAGCTTGCCCCCTGCGCTCTGACATTGGCAACCAATCCAGTTCAGAATTAGTCATTCTTATTTCTTTCAGAGAATATAATTGGCCACTTTTGCTTTTTAAAGACTATGAATGTAACTGTAAATACAGTAACTTATTTGATTAAGGTCTATGTGGTTTTTTTCTCTTACTAAAAATCGACTTTGATTTTATTATACAGATGCAAATGAGTTCCATAGAAAAATAAAATGTCATGTCCTGGATTTGCCATTTGTGGAGAGAAGAGACACCCAGGTGCCAATCTTTTGGAGTATTCTTGGCTTTTAACTAATTGAACTTCTTACATCTTGCATTAGGAATCCACTCCTCTGCTCACTTTGCTACTGCTATGTACCTCTCAGGGATGAGAAATACTAAACCCTCTTGTCCCTATATACAACTCTTCTAGAATTTTGTAGCCAGAAAAGAGTATATTCTGCAATATATTCTAATATTCTGCAAGTAGACACTAACTTCTTTCCCGATCTGCAGGACATATAATTTATGATGCATATAAGTATATATATTCAGAAACTATATATATATATAGTTATATATATATAGAAATAATATATATTATTTCTGAATCTGAGCAGAAGAGGAAAATCTTATAAAAATCAGTAACTATCTATACATATAGATAGATAGATATACACATATAGATAGATTGATAGATCTTATATAAAATAAGCAGGAGAGAAAAATCTTTTGCTATCTCTGTTGTGAATGAAGACAACTCCACAAACTTTGTTCAAGCTATAGAAGGCCTCTCTGCTCAGCTTAGTTCTCACTCTGATAGGCCAGAGATCTGAGATTAATTGGTTTCATTCTTGTTTTCAGATTCTGAAATTCAAAACAATTTCTTTTTTTTTTTTGCGGAACTGGGGATTGAACCCAGGGGCATTCTACCTCTGAGCTATACCCCCAGCCCTATTTTTTATTCTTTATTTTGAGACAGGGTCTCACTAAGTTGCAGAGGCCTCACTAAGTGGCTGAGACTGGCATCGAACCTGCAATCCTCCTGTCTCAGCCTCCCAAGTACTGGGATTACAAGCATGCACCACCACGCCTGGCTAAACAATTTCTTTAAAATTCAATGGAGGAAAAGCCCAATCATTTCCTCAGCTAATGAGCAGCATTTACCAAGTGTTAGTAATTTACATTGTTAGTTTATTCCTTTTTTTTTTTGGTGCTGGGGATTGAACCTAGGGGCATTCTATATCTGAGCTACACCCCCAGCCCTTTTTTAAAATTTTTAAATTTTGAAACAGGGTCTCACTAAGTTGGTGAGGGCCTTGCTAAGTTGCTGAGGTTGGCCTCAAACCTGTGATCCTCCCAAGTACTGGGATAACAGGCATAGGCCACCACACTCAGCTTAGTTTACTCTTGGCTGCCTTTCGTGTTAACTCATAAAATTATCAAACAGATGACTTTTTTTTTTTAGCAGAGAGAGACCTCAGATATAATACAAACTACAATTTATTTTACACATAACAAATCCGAGGCTCATAGATATGAGATAAAATGCTTAAGATCCCAAGATTCATTAGGCTATCAAAAGCAGAACTTCCATATTAAAGTGGCAAAGAAAAGTTTTGGATTATTTCATATGTCTTTTTTATTTTAATGTTCTAACTTAAAAGCCATCTGCTGTCTGTCTTCCGCCTGCCTGGAATGGGCCCGGGCCTGCTGAGTGGTTTTTCATGGTGACATGGCCATGACTTGGGACAGCCCAGTGCCTTTTCAGAGAAACATAGGGTTTGAAAGCTTGAGTAACTGATCATGATCTTGCTAGTTACTTTAAAACATTTCTGAGGATAAAACGTTAAAGCAATCTTGCTATCTATGTATACTGGGCTATCTACAATTTCTACTTTTCTAGGACTTTCTGAGAGAGCTCAGTAACTAGAAGACAGAGGATCTCCTCAGAGCGGCGAGATCTACAGGTCTAGCGGACCCTGTGGAGAGGGTCCGCGCATTCCTCTGTGTTTGTGTAGCTGAACCGAACAAGGTTCCTTCCTACATGTTCTGTCTTCTCTCTCTCTTTTTTTTTTTTTTTTTTTGCGGTACCGGGGATTGAACCCAGGGGTGTTCTACCTCCGAGCTACACCCCCGGCCCTATTTTTAATCTTTTATTTTGAAACCGGGTCTCATGAAGTTGCAGAGGGCCTCACTGAGTAGTTGAGGCTGGCCGCGAACCTGGATCCTCCGGTCTCTGCCTCCCAAGTACTGGGATTACAAGCGTGCACCACCACACCCGGCATGTTCTGTCTTCTCTGCGCACTAAATCTTCAGTATATTATGATGAGCCATCTTGTAATTGTTACAAATGGCCAACTATCAGCAACTTCAGGTAGTTCCATCTTTTTATATAGTGGAAAATCTGGGGTCAAAATACTGAATCTTAAGTACACTGACAATACTTAAAGTCTTTCCCTGTAATGCAGGATATGACTAAGCACCTCTTACATGGGAAGTGAATTCAGAGAGAAAAAGGACAAAGGGAACAAAACGGATAAGGTAAAGCTAAGCATTTGATGAACTATTGACTGGAGTGACACCCCTCCCCTTTTTTTGATACACAGAGCTTTAAGTTAGAGAAAGTTTTTTCCATCATATAATATATTTCAGAAGTCATCTTATCTTTGTGTTCACCTGGACAGGGGAATAAAAGGGTACATGTGTTTCACAGCATCCAAACAGTAATACGTATGCGCGTGAGAAATTAAATATAGACCCTTCTCACTCATCTAAAGTCACACAGATCCCCAACATGGGCACTTAATCATGCTAACTTTTACTTAATAATTATGTACAGGTTCGCATGTGTCTGTTTGTATGCGCATAAATTCTTCTTATATTACCAAGTAATTTCATTCAATTTAACGAAAGCATGCAGAACACTACCACATGCCAGGTACTACGTTAGGTGCTAGGGATATAGGATTCTATCAGACTGAGCTGCTTCTCACTTGTCTCTCAACTATAAAACCGTAAAGGAAAATAAGAATGGGAGAAGGACTCATTTTTAATCATTTAATTCAAGTTATTTAACTTAATAACATGGATGCATATTTGTTTCTGCGTTGGCATTTGCAAGCATGCGCTTATCTGTCTTACCTGAAGAATCTTATCACCAGGCTGCAGTAGGTTGGAGGCTGGCCCATCAGGCTGAACCCTAGTAACAAAGATACCCTATAAGTCAGAAGTAACAAAGGTTAGGATTCTATTACCAACAACTAGGACTACTTAAACAAATTTTCATTAAAATTGAAAACAGTGCAAATAGTTTAAAAAAAGAGTTTATACATGTAAACTTCAAAGATTATCATAGTATTTTAACTAAGGCAGCACTCTTCATGACAAGTTTAAGGAACATGTTCACTTACAAAAGAAAAACAAAACACCTTCTACGTCTGAGCTACACCCCCAGCTGTCTTTATTTTTTTGTTTTGAAACAGGATCTCACTAGGTTGCTGATAGTCTCACTATGCTGTGAGCCTGTGATCCTCCTGTCTCAGCCTCCCTAGTACTGGGATTATAGGTGTGCACTCAAAACCAGTTTATTTTGTTTTTAAAGTGAAATTATTATTTATAAACTGATATCTTGGCATATTCATAGAAATTTCTTTCCTAAATTATTTGAAATATGATACTGAATCTTTTGTATAAATTCTGAATTTATCTTAAGTTATTCTATATTAAAAATGTTACCTATTTGATAGGTTATAAGTTCAATGTTTAAAGGACTTACTGGAATTGTATGTATATTTGTACTGGTTTATTTTAATGAGTTAATTACTGTGTATGTTGCTGAGAATTTTAATATAAAATATATATGAACAAATTAAACATAAGATAAATCCAACATGCATTTTGTTTGTGGTACTGGGGATTGAACCCAGGGGCATTCTACCTCTGAGCTACACCCCCGGCCCTATTTTTTTATTCTTTTTTTTTTTTTTGTGGTACCGGGGATTGAACGCAAGGGTGTTCTACCTCCGCGCTACGCCCCC
>PVJS01059900.1:0-11383 GCA_004027185.1 Glis glis
ATTCTTCTGGGCAGGGCATGGGGCTCATTTCTTTTCTGTATTCCCCCCTCCCATTGCCCACCTCTGGGTGCAATATACTCGGGGGCCCAGAAGAACTGCCTTTGGTCATTCAGGAATATTGGGAAGGCTAGACTCAAGCAGCCCCAAAATATGTGCTTACACAACTCCTCCTCCTGCTTCCAAGTCCCCTTCCTCCAGAAAGCCTTCCTCAGCCTCCCAGTCAGGGCTGCTTCCCTGTTCCAGGGAGCCCCTAATGACTTTATGTCACTCAGAGTTGCAGCTCCCTATATTGTCATGGGCCACCTCTGTTGCTGACTCATGAGTGTCCGGAGGATGGAAATGGGAAGATCTTGAGCACCTGCACTAGGTGCCTTATTCCAACTCTGCCCCGGTGAGTACAGAGCCACAGCCAGGGGCTGGGGACTGATGGAAGGTGGGGACAGGGCAGGTGAGCTGGCTCTGCTCCTTCCCATCCTGGAGTGGCCTAGGAGTGATGAGAGTAATAACACAAGCTGCCCTTGGTCTGTACA
Source organism: Glis glis (assembly GCA_004027185.1). NCBI lineage: Eukaryota > Metazoa > Chordata > Mammalia > Rodentia > Gliridae > Glis > Glis glis. Next base: position 531 of record PVJS01059900.1, read on the forward strand.
TCTGTGTCCTGGCTACTTGCTGGCAGTGGAGGCCATGTGAGCTGAAGAGGGGGCAGTGGGGATGAAGCTGGGACTCTTTAACTCAGTGCTCCCTCCCCACTGTTCAGGCCTGTGAGCCTATGGGACCCTGCCAGGTATCATGACCAGAAGTATGAAGGGCTGTGAGATTGAGGCAAGACTAAGGGCAGGTGTCAGAAGCCTCAGTCTCTGTCAGGTGGGGCAGGAGAGTCTCTTCCTCAGGGCTCACAGGTAGATCTCCCACCCTTCGGGTCTTGAGATGCTGCCACCACCTTCCACAATGTCAAGGTTAAGTACAAATGGCTCAGGGAGAAAAGATTCTAAAGCACAGGGACCCACCCACCACCTACCTTATCAGAGCCCCCAGCAACCCTGAGTGAGAGGTGGCCAGGTATCTTACTCCCTTGGACCAACGCAGCTGCCCAGGTGCCCCAGATTGGAAGTAGCAGGACAGATGGGAGAACCTGGGCTTTCAGCCTTCCTCTGAGGCAACGTATCGCTCTGCCTTTCCAAAGAGGACAAGGCTCTTGGCTCCCCCTGCCCCCACCAAAACAATCCAGCCACAGAGCCTGTGCACTGCAGATCCCGTTGATAACACGGCAGTGACACTTGATTCGGCGCCTTCTGTCTGAACATGAGCACCTCCCTTCCCCACAGCCCTCCCTGAGTTCACCCCATGCCCAACACATGCCCATCACAAGCCACGAGTGAGCTTCCCGCCTAGGCCCCAGGCCAGTGAGGGGATCCTCAGGGCGAGCCAGCCTCTGGGTCTCAGTTTTCTCATCTATAAAATGGACATAGGATGGCCAGGCGTGGTGGCGCACGCTTGTACTCCCAGTACTTGGGAGGCGGAGACCGGAAGATCCGGGTTCGAGGCCAGCCTCAGCTACTTAGTGAGGCCCTCCGCAACTTCGTGAGACCCTGTTTCAAAATAAAGAATAAAAAATAGGGCTGTGGGTGTAGCTCGGAGGTAGAATGCCCCTGGGTTCAATCCCCGGTGCTGCAAAAAGAAAAAAAAATGGACATAGAGACTGATTCTAGCAATGATCACCAATCGGATCACCCTGGCCCCCTGCCATTTACTAACAATCAAATGGTCTCATCCAGAAAGGGTGAGGACAGCGGGATCGGACCAGCCAGAAGGACACCTGCCTTAGCACACTGCTCTCCCCTGCCTCCCTCTGTTAGTCTCTTCACTCATGGTGAAAAACAGAAAACCGAGTGAACTGCCTCCTTGAGGGAAACCCAGGAGGTATGCTTGGGGAGGATAAGGACTATAGATGGGGAAACTGAGGCCCTGACTCATCCCCATCTGGGCAGAGAGCGGGTGCCCCTGGATGCCTTCCTTCAGGGACGCCTCCGACGGCGACTCGACAGCCCTACCTGGCACAGGTGCCCGGCTCGTGGGGCGGGCGGAGAGTCGGGCGGGCGCGGGGCGCGGGCTCCCTCGGGTGGGCAGAGCCCGGCCGGACCGGGCCGGGGCGGCGGGCGTGGGGCGCGGGGCGCAGCAGGGAGCGCGCAGGGAGGCGAGGAGCTGAGGACTGGGCTCCGCCCGCAGGAGAACAAACAGGTTTTCTCTGGCCGCCCAGAGCCTCGCCCCTCGCCCCTCCCCTCGGCCGGCCCCCTTCCTCTGCCCTCTCCTGGGGTAGGTAGATGCGCCTGGCACATTCCGCACATTCTCCCGCCAGTGTCCTCAGCCCTCCCGCCCCTTCCCAGCCCCGCCCCGCGGGGGCTGCTGAAGAAATCAAGGACCGGGCTCCCCTCGCCGAGCCCAGGACGAGCTCCAGAAGGCTTTGCCGCGGTGGAAAACTTCCAGGCAAATTCCTCCGGGCTCGCAGCCCCCGGGCCGGGAGGCCTCCGCCACGTGAAGGGCCCCCGCTGCCTCGTTGCGCCCCTGCCCGCGCCTGACGATATCTGGCCCAGGCTCGGGGCCAACGACTTCCACAGATGCTGTCGGGTTAATTCTGTCGAGAACTACTGTTCCTAGATCCATTTTACAGATGGAGATCCCAGACAGGGGCGAGGAGGGGGGCGAGGGGCTGGCTGCTGAGATCATGCAGGAAGTCTCAGAGGCAGGGAAGGAGAAGAAAGTGAGGGAACTGCTCTCGTCTGTGCCCGGATAGCTCCGACCCTGGAGGGCCATCCTGGGGGGACCTGGGGCACCAGAGGCGCATGCTGGTCTGGGGGACACCTCCAGACTCCTAGAGCTGATGCAGCTTAATAGCAGGCATTCATCCATGCTCATCAAGTCCATACCGTATGCAAGGCACTGGGCTGGCTGCTAGGATGGAGGGCAGATCAAAAAGAAGTTCTTAACCCCAACTGTGAGGCCAGGGCAGGCCTCTCAGGAGAGAAGACAGTTAAGTCGGCTCAAGCAAGGGCAGAGAGTTGGCCCATCTGGACAATAGTATCAAGAGAATGGACAAGCAGGTCCTCCTTCCTCAAGTCCCACCAGTTCTATAAATACACCCGCTTCTCCCCATAGCACAAGCCTCCTTGCTGGTTTCTCTTCCTCAGACCTGTCCTTCCCACTCGGTCTCTATATAGAATTCAGTTTAGTAGCTTAAATGTGTGAATATGACCACCCTTCTGTGGCTTCTCATTGCTCTTGGCATGAAAGCCAGAGTCCTTAGGATGACCCCAGGTGAGCTGCTGTGGCCCTCCTTCTGTGAGCGCAGCCACTCTCCCCAGGTTTGCTATGGGCACTCAGGCCTTCCCCTGTCTTCTGAATATATCACATGTGCTCTTACCTCAGGGCATTTGCTCCTGGCATTCACATTGGCTACAATGCCCTTCCCGCATCCCACATCTGACCAGTGAACTCAGTCACTCTTCAAGACTTTGCTCAACTGTTCCTAAACCCTTCTGTGCACTCCCCTAGTTCCCTCCAACGGCACTGGTTGTGACCAGTTCTTGTTCTAGATGGTGAGCTCTGGGAGGGCAGGGCCTATGACTCATCACTGGATCATGGAGACCAGCCCAGACAATCTGAAGCAACTGCAGAAGGAAGGGACAGAGAGGTGATTGAGATTCTTCCTCCTTCTCTTCATGGGGTTCATCAGATAGGGAGGTACCCTGTGTGCTTGGGGGGTATTATATAGTGAGTCACTCAAGTTCATCTCTGTCTCTTACCGACAGGGTCTTTTTTTCTGCTTTCAGTATGGTACACCCCAGTCTGGTGGCCAGCTTTTAATGCCCACTCTTCCACCACTGTGGCTCCTGGTGGCTATGGCTTTGGCTTGGCACCCCAGCTCTTAAATGTACTCACTGTATGGCCTAGGGAGTGTCACACACTCCCTCTCTGGCTCCTGTTCCCCTCAAGAGCCCCTAGAGAAAAAAAAGAGCCCCTAGAGGTAGGACAGAGACCACATGGTGATAAATGAGCAATAGGGCTGCTGGCAGGAGAGGGCCAGCTCGCCCCGGAGCCTTAAGTCGGGGTGGGCCAGCTGAAGAGCATAAGCAAGAGTGGTATCCAAGGGCATGGCTGGCTAGTGAGAGCCGCCCCAGGCTGGGCTGTCTCCAGGCCTCAAGCTCTACCAGTGTCCCAGGTGATTCAACCATGCCCGGGCTACATCCGTCACAACAGCTTCAACCCCTCCCTCCCAGCCAGGCTGCCAGGCCCGGCAGCGGATCTTGCCTGCAAACGGGTTTGACTCGAAGGGTAACTGCCTTGCCCTGCCCACCTGTTCACTGCCCCAACAGAATCATCAGCAATGCTTTCTACCCCACCCCCTGTCAGGGCCACCTCAGCCAGCCTTCCAAGCCCCTACCAACTCCTTCAGCCTACTCGGGCACCAGACATACCCAAGTGACATGCATCCAGGCAACACCAAGTGCTCCCTTTGTTTGGAATGACATTTCTTCCTTGGGGACACCAGGCAACCTTCCACTCAACTCTCAGCTGCAATGGTATCTTCTTCATGAACTTTCCCTTGGACCCCTCTCAAGTTCTAGTGCAAGGTTCTGGTGGCTACTGGCTTCCAGGAAGAGCCAAGAGGTCTTGAAGGGGGAGGAAGAGTGTGGCAGGAAGTGACCCTGTGCTGAGGGGGCCACGGCTCAGGAGCAGGGAACTGAGCTGGATTTTCTGGGAGGCCAGATGGGGAGGAGGACAGGTGGCTGTCTGAAAGCACAGCCAGAAGCTCTCAATAAGCTCCAAGGGAGGCCCCATTCCCATCCTTGGGGCTGGGAGCAGGACTGAAGAGTTCCCAGGCTTGAAAGGGCGAAGCCAGGCAGGGCCCTAAAAGCTGTCAGGCCCCCCAAACTGACCCAGTAGTTTCCCTACACCAGAGGGGATTGGAGATAAGCAACCTGACCCTATGGTTGTAGGAATGGGGAAACAGAGGCCTAGACAGGGACAGGATCTAACCCAAATCACACAGCTAAGTCTGAGGCAGAGCTGGGCCTAAAACTGGGGCTCCAGTTGCTCCATGTGGAGTCCCCACCCAGCTTTATAGAAGCTGGGGTGCTTGAGTTCATGTGTAGGGAGGGCGGGGCTACTGTTAGCACCCTAATCCCCTCCCTCCTTCCAAGGGCCCGCCCTGCTGCCTCATCCTCCTAAGTTCTTCAACCAGTTTTCACTTGCTGGGTGACTCTGCTGACAATCAGCCCGGTGGGTTCCCTGGGGGCAGGGGTCCCCAGGTCAAGTGGGCCTGCCCCTGGAATAAGCCCTAAGGAGCCCTGAACCTGGGAGGCCAGGTTTGTAACCAGCTGCCCCTAAGAGTTGGTCCAAACTCCCAGCATAGGGGGTGAACACCCACTCCCCAGGTCTTGTTTTTTGAGGATCTCCACCATGCCCTTAGCTTGCACTCCCCACTACAGGACTGTGCCCCCCGCCACCCTGCTCTGGCATGCAAACATTCTGGCTTTCCAAATGCCCCCACCACACTGCCATCCCACCTTGCCCAGAAACTGGTCAGCCCCAGTCTCAAACTGGAGTATCTCTGTGTCTGGTGGGGGAGGCAGAGCAGACCTGCTCCATGGGGCAGTGTCCAGATGTGGGAGCCCAGGCCTTATCTTACAGCCTCGGTCTGCGTGACCCGATGCTCCAGAACACAGACTCTGCCTTTTGTCTCTGGCTCCAAAGCATCCCCAGGCCAGGCCTCCAGAGCACGAGTGCATGAGCCGAGCCAAGCCCTCACTGGCAGATAATCCCCGCATGCCCTGAAGAATGGCTTTTTGCTGCTTTAAGAATCATCCACAGATCGGAAAAAGAATGTTCTAATTGGAAAACCTCCCCGCCATGGTTTTCCGGAGTTTTAGTACAGTTGGCCGGCAAGGAGGCTCCTGGGATGAGGAGGAAGGGAAGACAAGAGGAGGAGACAGTAGGCTCCCTGCCCAGCGCCCCCTCATCCTCCGAGCTCAGCTCAGCCACTGCCGGCCAGAGTGGGGCCATGCTGGGGGCCCAAGCCTATCCTTGGTCTGGGGAATCCAGAGGCCATCTGCTGGGAGCTCCTCCCTGGAGCCTGGCCCAAACCTGCCCCCAGAGGCCCGGCTGCTGCCCCAGAAGCAGCCCAGGCTCCCAGGACCCTCTGGCAGGGTGGATGCCCACTGGGCATTATGAAAGAGGACCTAAAAGAGGAAAGGTGTGAATGCTGCTGTCTGCTCAGAAATGGGAAGGTCTGAGTCGGTATTGGGGTCTGTGAGGCCCCCCAGACCTGACTGGGGCACTGGGCTGGGAGGCCTGGCAGAGAGCTGTGGGCTGCTGCTTTCTGAAAAGCTCCACGTGTCCTGCGAGAGAGGCAGCTCTGATCCAGGGGCCTAGCTAAGCCTGGCATGGCAAGTGGCTGGCTGAGGGAACCACAGCCACGGCCACCAGAAACCTCCCTGTGGGTGCCAAGCTGCCTTGATTTCCCCAAGGGGAACAACCTTTGAGAGACTGGAAGAGAGACTAGAAGGGGTTTCCCTTTTGTCCATCCAAGCAAAGTCAGATCTTCAGTTTTCTTCCTCCCCATTCTGCCTCAGTCGCTGCAGGCCAAAGCCCCTTTTTGGGGGAAACTCAAATCTCAGCACAAGGGCAGAGGCTGACTTTCATCATAAAGATTGGACCAGTCTGGCTGGGGAACACACTTGCCTCTTGTTTGTGGCACGTAGCTTCAATAACTTGTACCAAATGGCTCCACGCTTCCTAGCATCATGCCCTCTGCCCCTCTTCCCCCTCCTTCCCCACTGTAGCCAGTACATGTCTCTAGAGCTCTACTGGTCACAGCAGGCACCACTGGCCACATGTGGCTATATGAATTTAAATAAATATTTCAGTCCCTCAACAATACTGGTTACATTTCATGTGTTCAGTGGCTACTGTGTCAGTCATCACAGAGGACAGAAATGCCCATCATGACAGAAAGTTCTACTAGACAGCTACTCTATGGGCTCTGCTTTTCCTTTGCGGGAACTCTCCACCACCTCCTAAACTGAAATCAGCTCCCTCCACCAAGTAAGGTCCTCCCCTGCTGTCCTCTCCAGGGGAGGCTCTTCCCTCTCCTACACCTGTCTCCCTCAGAACAGGCTAACCTGGCCTTGGATGCAAACCTTACCTACTTTGAGGTTCAGGTACTGGCCGTTGCACTGGAAGGAGGGGTAATAGCAACATTATGGGCTAGTGAGGTGACTGAAGCACTCCTGTGGGCCAGCCATCCCCAACCTGCAGGTGTCCCAGTTTTCCTACCCTCATGTCTCCAAAGACCCTGTTGATTGCACAGAAGTTACCTCTCCCCCCAAGTGCAGCCTGCATGCTCTCATCACCTCCTGAATCTCCAATGCAGCTACACCCCCAGCCCCCTCCTTTTTTTCTTTTTTTTTGTGGTACTGGGAATTAAACCCAGGGGTGCTCTACCTCTGAGCTATACCCCAGCCCTTTTTGTTCTTTGTTTGGAAACAAGGTCTTGCTAGGTTGCTGAGAGTCTCACTATGTGGCTGAGGCTATCCTCGAACCTGGGATCCTCCTGTCTCAGCCCCCCAAGTACTGGGATTATAGATGTGTGCCACCATACCTGGCCCAAGCACCCTTTTTAAAACTTTTTGAAACAGGGTCTTGCTAAGTTTCAGAGGCTAGCCTCCAACCTGAGATCCTCCTGTCTCAGCCTCCCAAGTGCTGGGATTATAGGCATGTGCCACCCTGCCTGGCTTCGACCTCCTCTCCTTCCAGTAGGCTTGTTCAAACTTCTGGGAAACGATCTTCCAAGCTCTGGAGGATCTTACAGCTTGGCTCCTTTACTGTCTTTCCACTTGTTAGCCATTTTCCTTCTTCATTTCCCTCCATATGCAGCTAAGAGTCAAGGGCCCATCACTTCAACGTTGTCTCCTCAACATCTTAATCTCCCTTGTCCCACTTTTCTTCCATCACCCCTGCCATATACAGCACCAAATTTGGACAAATCTAAATATCAGCATCTTAACTGGGCATGGTAGCACACACCTGTAATCCCAGTACTTGGGAGACTGAGACAAGAAGATCTCCAATTTGATGCCAGCCTGGGGAACTGAGCAAGACCTTGTTTCCAAATAAAAAATAAAAATATGGTTGAGGGTGTAGCTCAGAAGTGGAGTGACTTTGGGTTCAATCCCCAGTACCACAAAATAAAACAAACAAAGAAACAAACATCAGCATCTTCTAAATGCCTGTCCCAAGTTGATGAAGTGCGCTGGCAAGGGCCGCACCAACTGCAGAATAAATTTCTGTGTCTCACTCCTTCCTAAAAGCTTTCCCAGGAATTCTATCTTTGAAATTATCCCCCTTTCTTCTGCCTCATAAAATGTCCATCTTGCTGGGAGTGTATATTATTGGTAGAGTACATTTCTAGCATGCCCAAAGCCCTGGGCTTGATCTTCAGCATTGCAAAAAATGTCCATCTCATGTGGAGTATTTCCATCAACATTAAAAAAGAGTCTTGAGTCAAGTTTGGTAGCACATGCCTGTGTGATCCCAGTACCTGGGAAGCTGAGACAGGAGGATCACTGGTTTGAGGCCAGATTTGGCAATTTAGTGAGATCCTCAGCAACTTAGCAAGATCCTGTTTCAAAATTAAAAATACAAGGTAGCTTGGATGTAGAATGCCCCCGGGTTCTACAGTTCCCCAGTACAAAAAAAATCTCATTTGACCCCACTGCCACCTCCAGTTATTTCTCCATTTCTCTGCTCCTTTACTGGGTAAAACTCAAAAGAGTTGTCTAGACTCATTATTTCTACATCTCCTCCATTCTTTCATAAACTTATTCCCGTCAGGATTTCAACTACCACTCCCCTAAAATTGCTCTTGTCACCAATAATCTAAATGTTGTCAAACCCAGTGTTCACGTTCCTGCCCTTATTTATCTCTTAGCCACAGCTGATCACTCCTTCCTTCTGGAAAAACTTGCTTCTCTTGGCTTCCCTGACATCCCACTTCTCTAGAGATATGAAAGTTAGGTGTGCAGACTCTGGAAACAGATTGTCCGGGTACAAATCCCAGGTGTGCCAATTAATAGCCATGTGGTCTTTGACGAGTTACTGTCCCTCTCTGGGTTTTAATTTCTCACTTATACAACAGCAGTGAGAGTACCAGCATCTGCCTTCATGGGTCTTGTCAAGGTTATTAGGAATAGCACATGCAAACTGCTTAGAATGGAGCTTGTTACACGGTGGTGCTCAATGGATGTTTGCTGTTGCAAATACTGTTGCTTGAAATTACCACATGGAGCCTTAAGAGTCAACTCAAAGTAAACACATTCAAAACAAAACTCTTGTTCCCCCATTCTAGGCCCCCCAAGCCTCTCCTCTTTCTTTGTGTTTGTTATCAGCAATGATACTTCCCACCTCCAACCAATCAGCAAGTCTTGATTGCAGTTCTACTTCTAAAACCTATCCAGAGCCTGACCATGATTGCCCACTTCCATGGTGACCACCATCCCAGTCCATGCCAGCATCCTCACTCACCTCTCCTTGGTCTTTGGCTTCTGCTCTGGCCCCACTGCATCTACTCTCTGTGAAGCAGCCAGAGCAGTCCTCCCCTATGCTCTCTGCCCAAGCTGAAAACGAAGCACCATCGGAGACTCCTAGTTCCTCCTCCAGGGCTGATGTCTTGCTATGGCTCCAGTCTCTTCAAACTTCTGTCATACTGAGTTCATACTGGACTTTCTGATGATCCCCACCTAAGCCATGTCCGGTCTCTAGATCTTAGTGTTGAGTGGGGTCCCCCTGCCCCGGTTAAAAACCACACTCATGTCTCATTTTAAGGTCATTGTCTGTAGGCACCAAGACCTAGTGAGCGTCTGTCTTTTCTACCTCCTTCTGCCTTAGTACTCACTACTTGGCATGGTCACTATCTCCTGCCTCTCTCCTTCCTTCCTCCTAGATGTAGAACACACACCTCACACTCGCCCTCTCCCCTGAGCCACTGGTATGATGTCCGAGTGGGCACATAGGAAACCTCTGACTGATGCATGAAGGAAGGGAGAAAGGTTTATTTCAAATGCAGTATGTTATTGAGGTGGCATTTCAGATGAGTGGATTAAAAGTATGTAATTCAAGAGATGATGCTGGAACAACTGGCCATTTGGAAAAAACAAGCTGGATTTCCTACCTCACACTCCACACTGAAATAAACTCAAGATGGCTCAGAAATTCAATGTGAAAGCTGGGTGTGATGGCACATGCTTGTCATCCCAGTACTTGGGAGGCTGAGACAGGAGGATTGCAGGTTTGAGGGCAGCCTCAGCAACTTAGTGAAGCCCTCCACAACTGTTTCAAAGTAAAAATAATAAAACAGAGCTGGGGGTAAAGCTCAGAGGTAGAACACCGCTGGGTTCAATTCCCAGTACCACAAAAATGAATTAATTAATTAAAAAATGAATCAATAAAATAATGGGCTGGGGGTATAGCTCAGAGGTGTACCCTTGGGTTCAATCCCCAGTATCAAAAATAAAAATAAATAATTAAATAAAATCTATGGTGGTGATAGTAATGTTAAAATAATGAAACCATAAAAGTACTAGAAGGAATCCTGGGGTAGGTTTGGCATTTTGAAGTATGTCATGAAAACCTGAAACCATGAAAGAAAAGATGGAGAAATTAAAAACTCTATGGCTGCCGGACGTGGTGGCGCATGCTTGTAATCCTAGTACTTGGGAGGCTGAGACTGGAGGATCGCAGGTTCAAGGACAGCCTCAGCAATTTAGTGAGGCTCTCAGCAACCTAGTGAGACCCTGTTTCCAAATAAGAAATAAAATCGGTCTGGGGATGTAGTTTGGAGGTAGAATGCTTCTAGGTTCAATTCCCAGTACCACAAAAAAAATCTGTATGGCAAAACCACCATAACTGTCACTAGACAAATGACAAATGGGGAAGAGTCCTATACATCGCATATAGCAGTGAAAGGCTTAATTTTTCTAAAATAAATCCAATAGGAAAAGGGGCGAGCAAAGGAAGGAGAGACAAGAAAGAAGACTTGAGTTGCTAATTAACGTGCTCAAATAAAGACAGCTGTTTACATCCCTGCCTCAGGTAAGTAGAACTGAAAACAGATCTGTAAAACCCTGGGTCACCTGGGATGTGGGAAAATGGGGACTCTCATGCCCCAGGGGCCCTCAGGGTAGGAGTATAAATAAATGCCACCTTCTGGGGTGGTAATCTAGAAATGTGTAACAAAATGAATGATGAGGACTCTCTTTGACCCAGCAATACTGTCAGGGGAAAACACGATAATTCCATGGCATTCTTGGCTTCCATGGAGAAAAGAATTTCAGCACATACCAGTCAGAGAAAAAGACAAAGGTTTATTAAGGGAAAGTGGGGATACACGTTCAAGGGGGAACATGAACCACCTCGGGAGTATGAGAGGACCTTGGGATCTTTGCAATCC
>PVJS01059901.1:0-11390 GCA_004027185.1 Glis glis
AAGATGGATCAAAGACCTGGAAATTAGACCAGAGACCTTGCAGCTACTTGAAGAGGGCATAGGTCCAACTCTTCAACACATAGACACAAGCAAAAACTTCCTCAACAAGACCCCAAAGGCACAAGAAGTTAAAAAGAGGATCAATACATGGGATTGCATTAAATTGAAGAGCTTCTGTGCAGCAAAGAAAACTACCAAGAACCTCAACAGAGAGCTGACAGAAGGGGAGAAGATTTTTGCCATCTACTCCTCTGATAGAGGACTAATATCTAGAATATACAGAGAATTCAAGAAACTCACCGCTAAAAAAACAAACAACCCAATCAAAAAATTGGGCAAGAGAACTAAACAGGCACTTCACAAAAGAAGAAATACAAATGGCCAGTAAATGTAGGAAAAAGTGTTCAACATCAGCAATCAGAGAAATGCAAATCAAAACTACCCTGAGATTTCACCTAACCCCAATTAGAATGGCAATCATTAAAAACACAAACAATAACAAATGCTGGTGAGGATGTGGAGAAGTAGGAACTCTTAAACATTGTTGGTGGGATTGCAAATTAGTGCAACCACTTTGGAAAACAGTGTGGAGGATCCTCAGAAGACTGGGAATGAACCTACTTTATGACCACCAATACCACTTCTAGGAATCTACCCAAAAGAATAGAAACCCAACTACCAGACTAATGCATTCGGATCTATGTTTATAGCTGCACAATTCACAATTGCCAAACTATGGAACTAGATAAGATGTCCATCAGCAGATGAATGGATTACAGAACTATGGGATATGTACACAATGGAATTTTACGCAGCCATCAAGAAGAACAAAATTATGTCATTTTCAGGGAAATGGATGGAATTAGAGAACATTATGCCTAGTGAGATTAGTCAGTCACAAAAAGTGAAAAGTCGATGCTCTCCCTAATATGCAGAAGCTAGGGAGATTGGGGCATAGGAGGGACTCCAAAGAAGGAGAAAACCTTACATAAGTAAAGAAGGTGACCTAACTGAGGGAGATGGGAGGGGGGAGGAGGGAAACACCCTAATGCACAGGATGTACATACACAAACTTATCAAAGTCAACTACTATGCTGAGCAGGAGAAGGAGCGAAGGGGGAGGGAATAGGGGTGGGAATTGGGGGAGGGCTAATTGACCGATGTGTGCATGTATATTTCTATCACCCTAAAACCCATCAAGATGTATGACTACAATGCACCAGTAAAAAATAAATAAATAAATAAAATAGAAAAGAAACAAAAAGAAAAATTGAAAGAAAAAAACATCTGCAAAGTCCCCTCCCTTTGGAATGCTTTCCTGACAGGATCCCTCTCAGGAGGGCTTCTCACAGTGTAGGCTGTGCAGGCAGTCATGAAGTGAACTAAGCTCAGGGACCTTGGTGTGGAGGAGCAGGGCAGGGACAGCCTCAATCCTGTAGGAGCAGAGGGGCCAAGAGGGAGGGCCTAATACATGCACTTTATATTTGTTGTTGTTGTTGTTGTTGTTGTTGTTGTTTTGTGGTCCTGGGGATTGAACCCAGGGGCAGTCTACCTCTGAGTTATACCCCCAGCCTTATTTTTATTTTGAAACAGGGTCTCCCTAAGTTGATGAGAGTCTCACTACTGGCTGAGGCTGTCTTTGAACCTGCAATCCTCCTTTCTCAGCCTCCCAAGTACTGGGATTACAAGCATATGCCACCATGCCCGGCTATATGCTTTCTATTTAAACAGCCGGGTGCATGTACAGCAGTGAGCCCTATTCTTTTCCTGAACACCTCCTCTGGACTTCAGCATGGTACTGGCACCCAGTGAGTGCTGCCCAAAGAGGTTCTGAATGCATTACAGGCTAAATAAATTATGATTCCCCCACATTATGAACTATGATGAAACCTTCAAAGTTAATAAGGAATCTCAGCTGGGTGTGGTGGCGCACGCTTGTAATCCCAGTACTTGGGAGGCTGAGACTGGAGGATCCGGGTTCGCGGCCAGCCTCAGCTACTTAGTGAGGCCCTCCGCAACTTAGTGAGACCCTGTTTCAAAATAAAGAATAAAAAATAGGGCTGGGGATGTAGTTCGGAGGTAGAATGCCCCTGGGTTCCGTCCCCAGTACTGCAAAAAAAAAAAAAAAGAAATTTCCACAGTGGTCTCTGCTATGACACTGTTAGAGGAAAAAAGGCTACATGCAGCATGGCATGCAGCAGAGGCCTCCTCTGCAGACACAGGGAAAGGGGATGGGCAAGCACATGTGCTTGAGTGAGCAGAAAATATCTCTGGGAAGACAAGAAAAAACAGGTGGCATCGTTGGAGGGTGACTGGCCGGTGTGCATGGAACAGGGGGCCCTTTTGCAGCTCTTGGCATTTAAGCCACACAAATAGCCTGCCTGTTCACAAAACCAAAACATTTTACGATAGAAAATAAAAGGAAGCAAGACAAGCCCAAAGGAACACATCTCCCCAGCTGGGTCAGGACCTGGAGAACCCAAGACACGGAGAGGGAGCCGTGCCATCCCCCAGCAGGAAGCCCGCCCGCCCGCCCGCCAGCCCCGGGCCTGGATCTGCCCGGTTCCCTCCCTTGGAAAGGCAGCCCTGGCAGGGGCCCTCTCAGGAGGCCTGCAGGGCCAGCCCGCCACGCTGCCCAGCTTCCTTGGAATTCCTTCCCCTCAGTGGCTGGCAGAGGTGTCGCTTTTTCTTGGCAAGGCACTGTGTGTGAAAAATGTGGCGGCCGTGGGATTGAATCTGCAGACAGTGGCTGGGATGGGACGAACCTCTCTTTACCCAAATCGTTACTTCCCGCTGGAGCCAAGCGGGGGGGGGGGGGGGGGGGGGGGGGGGGGGCAAGGGGCAGAGAAAGAAGCAGACACCAGGGAGAGCATGCTGGCTGCCCGGCCAGCACCTGTGGCTGGGCGTGGGGATGCCTGAAGATGCAGGGGCATGGGTATGCATGGAAGCGGGTATATACGAGGTGCAAGGCAAGTGGGTGTGTGTACGCTTGGGTATGTGCACACACACAGATCCAGATGAGCCTGGCCCAGCAACAGCACGTATCTGGGGGTCCATCCCCTGCCGGGCCAGGAAGCGCCTGCATTCCCATCCCCCACTCCCCCATTTGCCAACTGGGTCTCTAGAACATTCTTAGCCCTTTAACTTCCACTCTTTCTTCTATAACATGAGGCAATGGCGAGGATTCATTGAAGATACCAAGAAGAGACAGTGACTTGGTGGCTGCATGGGCACAAGGGGCCTAGGCCATGGGCCAGCCAAGGGCGGGCTTATGCCCAGTGCCCAGCACAGGCCTGGCTTGGAGCAGACAGAAGCCCCAGGTGAGGGTCAGCCGTCAGGCCAAAGCCTCTGGATCAGCCCGACCCTCCATGGACAGCCACCCATTTGTGCCAAGCCGACAGGAGGGTGCCACCCAGCCTCAGCAATCAAGGACACTGCCCCTCACCTGGCCAGCGCACTCTCTCATCCAGAAGACAAGTAGCCACAGCTCCAACCTTGGCACCCTCCCCGCCTCACTTAGAGTCTGTTACAGTTAGATGTAAAATGTCCCCTAAAGAGCTCTTTTTTTTTTTTTTTTGCGGTACTGGGGATTGAACACGGGCATTTTACCTCCGAGCTACACCCCCGGCCCTATTTTTATACTTTATTTTGAAACCAGGTCTCACAAAGTTCCGGAGGGCCTCACTAAGTAGCTGAGGCTGGCCTTGAACCCGGATCCTCCGGTCTCTGCCTCCCAAGTACTGGGATTACAATCATGCGCCACCACGCCCGGCTAAGAGCTCATTTATTAATGTTTGGATGTGATATAGTGGAGTCATGAGGGTTGTAATCCCAGCAGTGGATAAACCCACTGTAATGGATTTACCTGGGTGGGACCTGGTAGGCCGGTAGGTGTGGCTGGAGGAGGTGGTCCCTGGGGGTGCGGGCTTGTGGATTATATTTGGTTTCTCCTCCCCTGCTCTTGTGCTCTTACTTCCAGCCTCCATGATGTGAGGAGCACAGCCATGTGCTCTCCCTCTCTCCGCTTCCTGCCGCCATGCCCTGAGATCTGCAGTCCCCGGCCTCACATGGACTTAACTCAAAACCATAAGAAAATAAATCTTCTTTCCTCTAAGTTACGTGGTCAATCTTTAGATTATAGCTGCAAGAATGCTGATGGATAAAGGGTCCATACAGCAAACAGAACTTTCTTAAAGGAAAAAATAAAAATAAAAGCAAAACCAAGATAGGATAGGAGTCACTTTTCTGCTTAACACCTCTTGTGCCCCCCCCTCAGGCTTTTGGGACAAAAGCAAGCAGTCACCATGGTTTCAAAGGCCCCTGAAGGCCCTGAGTCTCGCCTCCCTCCCTCTCCCTGACTGTACCCCACATCAACATGCTTGGTTTATCTGCCCCAGGACCTTTGTACTGGCTGCTCTCCACACCTGGAGGCCCTCAAAACACTGCTGTCTGCCCCTCGTCATCATTCCAGGCTTGTCTGGAACATTCTCTTCTCAGAGAGCCCCCCGACTCCTTTGATGGACAAGCCTGTCTTTGCCTCCTGCCTGGCTGGCTCCAACTCACTTAGGTTCAGAGGATGACGTACTCAGGATGGACAGACAGGACAGACACCCACCTCAGTGGTGAGGTCTCACACTCTCCCAGTGGCTGGCCTGTGCAGCTGTCACAGGAGAAGGCACAGTGGGCCGTATCTAGACCCGCCCTCAGCAGGGCTCAGTGCTCGGGTCTCCTCCTAGCAGGTCCGGCTCCCAAAGAGCTGCCTTCACCAGCCCTGCACTGCGCCAGGGAGGACTTTTTTTTTTTTTAACACTGGGGATTGAACCCAGGCCATTCTGCCTCCGAGTACACCCCCATCCCTTTTATTTTTTATTTTGAAACAGGGTCTTGCTAAGTTGCTGAGGGTCTTGCTAAATTGCTGAGGTTGGCCTCAAACCTGTGGTCCTCCCGTCTCAGCCTCCCAAGTACTGGGATTACAGGCCTGTGCCACCACGCCGGGCTGAGGGCAGACTTTTAAGTATCAACATCATAATTATCTCCCTCGCTTGAAAGACAAATGGTTACAGGCCAAGCTGACAGTGTCCTGGTCTTCCTGACACCCTCAGGCCAGCTTCTTAGGGACAACAGAGGCAGGGACTGGGCAGGAGGTGCAGCTTCCCTGGCTGGCTCAGTCCACATGGTATGCCTTCGCTGAGTCCTCCCAAGTCCTAGCCTCCTGGCCGCTCGCCCTGCCCTCCCTCCCTCCATCCCTCCCTCTGCCCCAGGGCCTCCTTCCAGGTGCTCCCCTGGGGCAGGTCCTCCTCCTTACTGCGCCCTGGGGCCTCCCTGGCTATTCTTGGGCCCCTGTGGCTTCCTTTCCCTGACCCAAACCCTCTGGCCTCCTCACGAGCCTCCCGCCCTGGCCCTGGCCTGTGTCAGAAGTCGAGACGCATCCCACGCTCTCCACCCAGCTCACAGCATTAACCCCAATTATAGTCACTCAATGGGGCACACCTGGAATCCCAGTACTTGAGAGGCCGAGACAGGAGGCTCCAGGTTCAAGACCAGCCTCAGCAACATAGTGAGACCCTATCTGAAAATTAAAAGAAAAATAAAAAGCGTTGGGAGTGTAGCTCAGTGGGAGTATGCCCCTGGATTCAATCCCAAGCGCAAGAAAAAGAGAGAGAGAAAGAGAAAATTTAAATGATACACTAAAAAAAATCTACTCATACAAAGGCAGAAATATAGGAATCGAGGAATAAAAAAGATAGAACACATATATAGAGAACAAATGGGAAATGACAGGTATAAATCCTGCCTCATTAATAATTATATTAAATGTAAACAGATTAAACTCCCCAATCGAAAGCCACAGTAGGATGCACTGCTGATGGGAGGAAGGTAAATTAGAATTACTTTTGAAAGCTGTTTGGAATTATCTAGTAAAGGTGAAGATACACATATCTGATGACCCAGCAGTTCCACTTGTAGTTGTGTGCACAACTGAAACATGTATATACAAGTGCAAAAGTGTTCACAGTAGCATTATCCATGGGACAAAAACACTGCAAACAGGCGTGGACCATGACTGGAGTCCCTGCTATTCAGGAGGGAGAGGCTGAGGCAGGAGGACCACTTGAGCCCTGGGTTCGTCCTCAGTACAGAAGGAAGGAAGGAAGGCTCCTTTGCTATGAGCTGACTAATGCACCCCATCCTGTAGACTGGGGGCTGCCTGAGGATGGGGGCCACAGCTATTTTGCTCAGCATGAAGTCCCGGCATCCAGAGCACACTGGGTGCTGTGGGAAGTTGTACTGAGTGAATGAATGAACCAATGGACGAACTAGCTAAAGCACAACCCCAAGTTCTCACCCCTGTTCTATCACTAACCTGTACCTGGTCCCACAGCTGGGCAGGACCCTGCCTGTTGGAGGAGCTGGGACAGTAACTCAGTAACTTACTGAGACCCTGTTTCAAAGTAAAAATAATAGAATAGGGCTGGGGGTATGGCCCAGAGGTAGAATGTCCCTGGGTTTAATCCCCAGTACTACAAACATACAACCAAACCAAACCAAACCAACCATTTCATTGACCTTCACCCAGTGGGCTCTGAAATATATTCTTTCACATTACCAGTTAGAATTCTGATTATCACTTCTTTCTCCTAGTGGAAAACTGATAGAACATTTCTTTGTCCATTTTTCTTTCTCTATAGTAATAATGTTAAAGCTTTCTGATAGTGGTTCTTAACCAGGTCTAACTAATTGAATTAGTTATTGTATAGTATTAAAAGTCAATTTTTCATTTCTTTTTTTTTTTTTGCGGTACCGGGGATTGAACCCTGGGGTGTTCTACCCCCGAGCTACACCCCGGTCCTATTTTTTATACTTTATTTTGAAACCAGGTCTCACGAGGTTGCGGAGGACCTCACTAAGTAGCTGAGGCTGACTGTGAACCCAGATCCTCTGGTCTCCACCTCCCAAGTACTGGGATTACAAGCGTGCGCCACCACGCCCGGCTCAATTTTTCATTTCTTTATTAGAGAATCATTAACAAAAAACAGCAATTGTAGTGTAGGCCTGATCAGTATTCTCAGTACTAATGTTATGAATACAAGTTTATGCTGTATTTCTTTACATACCTTAGACTTTATTCTTTTCTTGTTTCAGGTCAGGCAGGAGGAACCCCAGATCTTGAGGGGAGGGCAGGAGATGAATGGGATGAGAGATCTGAAATCTTCCTCCAAGAGGTCTAGGTAACTGTCAGAAAGATATCCCCTTAGTGGTAGCTTCAGAGCAGCCTTACCATCCTCTGGGACTCTGCACCGGAGCAGCAGCCCTACCCCGCAGGTCCTGGACACATTACCCGGGGAAGGTGGCACCCCAGGCTGTGCTGCCACAGCCTCGGGCAGGATGCCTCTCTGAGCCCCTGTTTCCTCACCTGTAGCATGGGGCTTCTCGCCCTCTCCAACTCTCCAGGCTGTTGTGAAACGGAAAGGGCATGCGTGCCACAGTATCATTAAACAGCAGTTCATTTTTTTTTTACAAAGTTTAGTTTTTTACAAAGTAGAACAAACTGCATCAAAGGCAGGACAGAGCAAACGAAGTTCAAGGAAAAAAATTCACCTGCTCAAAGTCTGTGTTAGGAAAGACATTACAACTCGCAGATGTGCATGCTTAAATTCACTGATGGTCCAAATCCTCACTATCTCTGTTTTTTAATAAAAGATGTTGCGGTACTCCCACTGGTCACGAGTTGAATTGACTTCCAACAACTGAAAGCAATTGTGTTAGTCAGCTTCCCGCCACTGTGACGAAACACCTGAGATGAGTCAACTTAACAGGAAAGGTTTACTTTGGCTCCGATTTCAGTGCCTCGTGCAATTGTCCCTGTTGCCTTCGGGTGGCGGGAGTGCATGGCAGAACAAAGCCAATTACCTCATGGCCAGGGGACAAGAGAGAATGAGGAAGGGGTTGGGGTCACACAATCCCCTTTGAGGCTCGCCCCCCCCCAGTGATCTACAGACCTCCCAGCAGGCCCCACCTCTTGAAAGCTCCACCACCTCCCAATTGCTAGCCGGACATGGGTGGAGTGAGGGCCACAGCACGCGTCACCACATAAACATTGCCCCGCCCCTGCCTCCCACCTGCCAGTGGCCAGGAAGGGGGACAAGAGCAGCGCCAACCTGGCAGGTGGCTCTGTGGCCTGCATGAGCTAAGCCCCGCAAAACCCCAGCAGCAGTACCTAGCTCAAAGCAAGAGTTCAGCCGGGCGTGGTGGCGCATGCTTGTAATCCCAGTACTTGGGAGGCTGAGACCGGAGGATCCGGGTTCACGGCCAGCCTCAGCTACTTAGTGAGGCCCTCCACAACTTCGTGAGACCCTGTTTTAAAATAAAGGATAAAAAATAGGGCTGGGGGTGTAGCTCAGAGGTAGAACACCCCTGGGTTCTATCCCTGGTACAGCAAAAAAAAAAAAAGCAAGAGTTCAAACACTGCTGGCTGCTACTGGGGGGGGGGGGGGCAGGTATTTTATTTTATTGGTTCTGGGGCTTGAACCCAGGGGCATTCTATCTCCGAGCTACACCCCAGTCCTATCTTATTTTTTATTTTGAAACAGGGTCTTGCTAAGTTGCTGAGGCTAGCCTCATGACTGCGATCCTCCTGTCTTAGCCTCCAAAGTACTGGGATTACAAGTGTGTGCCACCACATCTGGCTAAGGCGGGGTCTTTAAAAGAAAGAAATGAGAGGAGGCTGGCTGTGTGGATGAGTTGGTGGAGGACAGGCGGTGGAGGTCACGCGCCCGCTGGCTGCACTGAGACGGGGTGTCAGCTTCATTCCTCCAGTCCCTCGGTGCAGACTGAGCACCTACGGCACGGCCAGGCACTGCACCCTCCGCAGTGCCCAGGAGGCCAGGTGAGCAGAGAGACTGTCCCCAGGAGCTACGCCACCCAGGCCTCAAAATGGTAAGTGTGAGTGGGTATGGAGGTGCATGACTGCGGTCCCCGCCACTGAGGAGGCTGAGGATCACTGGGGCCCAAGAGTTTGGGACCAGCCTGGCCAACATAGCCAGACCTCATGGAAGGAAGGAAGGAAGGAAGGAAGGAAGGAAGGAAGGAAGGGAGGGAGGGAGGGAGGGAGGGAGGAAGGAAGGGAGGGAGACAGGGAGGGAAGGACAGTTGGGCATGGTGGCGCACGCCTGTAATCCTAGTACTTGGGAGGCTGAAACTGGAGGATCACAGGTTTGAGAACAGCCTCAGCAAGTAGTGAGACTCTCATCAACCTAGTGAGACCCTGTTTCAAAATAAAAATTAAAAAATACACTGGGGGTATAGCTTAGAGGTAGAATGCCCCTGGGCTCAATCCCTATTACCACAAAAAAAAAGAAGAAAGAAAGAAAGAAGGAAGGAAGGAAGGAAGGAAGGAAGGAAGGAAGGAAGGAAGGAAGGAAAGAAAGGGAGGCCGTTAAGTAAGTCTGCTTCCTGTCCTTTGTCATGGCCTTTTCCAAAGCCATGTAAGTCTTAAGACAATTGTGTGTGTTTGGAGATAATTATGTATTTCCTCCCTGTATTCCTGAAATAAATGTTCTTATCATGAGATAGTGTTATCAGATTTAATACTCTACTATTTAGTGTCTTCGCACTTATATTCCAAATGAACTTGGTCTACAGTTTTGTGGGCTCGTGTGCTGATTTCATCAAGTTTTGACATCAGGGATATTAGATGGGAATGACTTATCGAAAGCTTGGTAGACTTTGGAGCCAGGGGAAGTGGCACACACCTGTAATACAGTACTTGGGAGGCTGAGACAGAAAGAGCGCAGGTCGGAGGCCAGCCTCAGCAATTTAGGGAGGCCCTGTTTCAAAATAAAAAATTAAAAAATGGCTGGGGGTGTACTCAGAAAAATGCCTGTGAGTTTAATCCCCAGTATGGATGGATGGAGGAAGGAAGGAAGGAAGGAAGGAAAACTTTGACTATAAAATTTCTTAGATCAATGAAAAATATAATTTTTAAATATTATCAGTGGCCGGGCATGGTGGCTCACGCTTATAATCCCAGTACTTGGGAGGCTGAGACAGGTGGATTGCAGGTTTGCGGCCAGCCTCAGCTACTTAGTGAGGCCCTCCGCAACTTAGTGAGACCCTGTTTCAAAATAAATAATAAAAGAAATAGGGCTGGGGGTATAGCTCAGAGGTAGAATGCCCCCGGGTTCAATCCCCAGTACTGATATATATATATATATAGTGATGAAAATAAATATCAAGATGTAAGTTTCCCTCCATAGTGCTATTTTTAATTTGCATATATAATTTTAAGTATAATTTTTGCACAACAAACTGCACAGGTCTTTACTGTTCAGTTCAATGAATTTTATTTATTTATTTATTTATTTATTTTATTTTTGTGTGTATGGTACTGGGGATTGAATCCAGGGGCATTCTACCTCTGAGCTACACCCCCAGACCTATTTTATTTTTATTTTGAAACAGGGTCTCTCTAGGCTGATGAGAGTCTCACTACTTGCTGAGGCTGTCCTCGAACTGCGATCCTCCTGTCTCAGCCTCCCAAGTACTGGGATTACAGGTGCTGGCCACCACGCCTGGTTCAGGTCAGTGAATTTTGACAGTTGCAAGCACCCCAATCAAGATCAGGAATCTCCCCATCACCCCAGAAAGTTTCCACATGCTCTTTCCTGTAGATACCCCCTATATGTGCAGAATCAACCACTAAACTGATTTCTATCACTAGAGATTAGTTGTACTTGTTCTAGAAATTCATATGATGGAGACACACAGTAAGAATTCTTCTGTACCTGTTTTTTTTTAATGCACCACAATATTTTTGAGATTCAATCACGTAACTTCATGCCAGGATTGTGCTGGCCTCATAAAATGAGTTGAAAATTTTTTTCACCAGAATTTTGTAGGATTTTTTCAATGGTTGTTCTAGAGATTACACCAAGAAACATATATCCAGGAAACAAAAGGTATCTTTAAAAATTGAAGGTTAGCAGACATGGGTGGCACATTGCCTATAATCCCAGTACTTGAGAGGCTGAGATAGGAGGATTGTTCAAGGACAGCCTCAGCAATTTAGTGAGACCTTTTGCAACTTAGTGAGACTAAGTTTCAAAATAAAAATAAAAAGGGCTGGGGGTATACCTTGGAGGCAGAATGCCCCTGGGGTCAATCCCCAGTACCAAAAGAAAAAAAAAATTGAATGTAAATAGATTTGAGCCGGGCGTGGTGGCGCACGCTTGTAATCCCAGTACTTTGGGAGGCGGAGACCGGAGGATCCAGGTTCACAGCCAGCCTCAGCTCTCGCTCTCTCTCTCTCTCTCTCTCTCTCCCTGTCTCTTTCTCTCTTTCTCTCTCTCTCTCTCTCTCCCTAGTGAGGCCCTCCACAACTTCGTGAGACC
>PVJS01059902.1:0-11383 GCA_004027185.1 Glis glis
GGGGGGAGGCTGGGGGGAGGGACACCAAGAGCTGTGTGCATGTATGTTAACACCAAACTGATACTCATTGTGATGAGACTACAATGCACCAATAAAAACATAAAAAAATAAAAAATAAAATAAATAAATAAATTATCTCCAAGTTAAAAAGGAAACAACAAGTAGGAAACCTCTTCTCCCACTGGGATATTACGTAGTAGTAGTAAAGGTACTAATAAAGTCCTTTGATGGACAGTAACAATGCTGAGGCCATTAATCTGAAGTAGGCAAAGATTTAAATGTAATACATTGTAATTCACAGTACGCTAATGGTCATATGAGTGAATGCTATTTGCAGACTTAAAAGAATAGTGTTAATAATAGTCATAGTAGTTTCAGTTACTGATGTATTTCCTAGGCACTGAACTAAATGCTATCTATATACATATGAAAAATCTTACGCCCAGCCTTCAATCAGATATCATGCTTCTTTTCATACCAGAAAACTTATTTAGTGATAAGTAATGTCTCCAAGGTGACACACCTAGCAATTGGGAAAGCGAGGGATGCAACCCAGTTGTGTTTGAATCTAAGGCTTCTCTCTTTTCTCTTAATCCCCCCCTCCTATGACTTATTTTCATTAAGGAAAATATTCATCCAACTAAAGCTATTTTTCTCCCCTCACCCATGACAATTAAAAATAAAAGCATAAATTTTGTTCTTCTTTATTCCATTGTGTGTATATCCCATAATTTTGTAATCCATTCACCTGTTGATGGACATTATGTCATCAGCAAGACAATGGATGGACCTGGAGAACATTATGTTAAGTGAGATTAGCCAGTCACAGAAAGTGAAGGGTCATATGTTTTCTCTCCTATGCTGAAGCTAGAGAGTAATCAGGATAGAAAAGGGACTTTAGAGAATGGAGAAGAAACCCCAGTAAGGCGAGGGAGTTGGCCTAGGGGAGAGTAGTGGTGGGGAGGGAGAATTAATGAAAGAAACAGTTCCACTGACATTATGTACATATGTGAGAATACCAATGCCAATCTCAATATCATGTATGTTACTATCACTTTGGAGTACATTATGAAGTGAGACTACAATGCACCAATAAATACATTTTATATAATACATATAATAAAAAGCATCAAAATACATTAGAAACGAGAAAGGAAGTGAATACCATCTTGCAGTAGCAATTAATGCTCACTTAGGGATAACTAATATCAATATTCTTCAAAGAAAGCAATTTAAAGCAAAGAATTATTCAAAAGGCAAAATGATTTTCAATGTCCATATTTATGCTCAATATAAAAATTTTAAAGGAAAAGTACATAAGAAGCATAAGTTAAAATTCTATGAAAATGTTAAGTTCAATATTGAATGAAATAGGAAATTCAAGTGCATACTTTATTAAATTAATTTGAAACCACTTTATCTCATATTAATGAGATCATATTACCAACCAAGTCAGATTAAAGTAATAAACATTAGACTATGTTATAATGGAATATGAGTGCTATTTTAATATACTTTTATTGGTGCATTGTAGTCTCACATCATAATGTAGTTCAGAGTGACAGGACATACATGCACACAGCAATTGGTGTGCTTCCCCCTGGAGTACTATTACATACTATTCTTTGTGCTGTTCTAACTGGTGGTTTGTGTTCATAGGTTTCACTCTAACCCAATAATTATCAGTTAATATTATTCTTCCCAATAATTTAATACTTCTGACATGAGTGATTGTTACTTCACCACTGAGTTTTTTTTTTAAAAAGAAACAAACTATACCTTCCCAGATTATCTGCTGCATGTATATTTGCTTTCTTGTGCACTAAAAATTCCACCATCTGCGGTTTGTTTTTCTTTATAGCAAATAAAAGTGGAGTGAGACCCTGCTGTAAAAACAACAAAAGCAATTATAATCCACAAAATTATATATTTCTCAACTGAACTGAAAATCGTATAAAAACCCTATTAACATAAACATATATAAAGTAAATCAATAGCACAGTAGCACCTAATCAAATTCTAACTCTTTCAGATATTTAAGTTTTTGAGATTTGGAAATTCATCTATTATCTAGGAAACATCTCAGAATCTCAGGAAATATGTTTAAATATAAACATCTACACCTTGTTGAATTACTGATTCACAGCCTCCAGGGGAGAGATAGATTTGCAGATTGCCAAAACTTTCCCAGGTCATTGTGATGCACAATTCTAGTGGAAAACTAGAGAAGTAGACAGTCATCACTTCAGCCTCATCTCTCATCTACGTGGCCAAGTCCCCTTAGCATTTGCAGATTTGGCAAAGAGGAGGACAGAGTAAGACTAAACTCCATGTGATGTTCCTGGGTGATGGCAGAGCAGGGACCAGTAAATTCAAAATGCAACTTTATTTCATTATATAAGCTCCTTATCTCCCACCTGCCAGAAAGACATTGCAGATTTGAGAGCAAAGTTTAGACTCACTTAAGTGGCTGTTTTTGGCAAAAAAAAAAGGTCAGGTAATAATCCATTCCTCCCACCTGTTTTCCCCCTAACCACCACCTGGTCACAGCCAATCTGGTTTCCTAAGACTCCTCCTAAAATTGTTCTCTAACCTTGTTGGCAACTATGATTTTTCTCTCCTAAACTGAGAATTATCCCCAAATTGAAGAGCACCTCATTCATACACATAAACTGAAAAACATTCAAACAATAAACACTACTCGGTATTTTCCCTTAATAATCTAATTTCCCTATTGGCCTGTATATCAATTTCTCTTTCCATTTTTTCTGCTTAAGTCTTACCACTGAGAAATAAATAACTTTCATATAACTTGTCAACAACAAGATTTCCATTTATTTTTAAACGCTTTTATTTTGTTTGAGTTTTCAGAAAAATATACAGCCCATTTCCAAGACAAGTTTTGTTTCCTGTGTTGTTTACACTAATTAGAAAAAAGCTTTGGTGGAGCCCGAGCGGTAGTAGGTCTGGTGAACTTTCATAACCTAAATAGAAGAGAATGTTAAGACGGAGCAGCCATTTACAAGCCAAGTGGCATGTCCAGCCCAGCCAACCAGACTCCCCCCCCCAAGAAGCCCAGATAATCCAGGCCAAGAAGAGAAAAACAGAGAAAAGAGGAGGTCACCAAGAAACATCAGTATGAGAGTAGGAATTGGTGGCCATCAGTCCTTGCATTATCATTGAAACACCCCACATAGAAATAGGAACAAGTGACTTCTCCAGATTTACGAATTACAGATTTAAAAACCTTTTTATTAATCCTTCACCTTTTCCAGTCTTAAGGTGGAGATGTTCAAAGGAGGTTTGGCTAAACATGTTAAAAAGAGAGCAGATATGTTCATGACAAGCATTTTGAAGTTTTGCGTTCTGATTTGGAACCACAGTGAGGTCAATACTTCTAGACTGGCTTTTAGAGGTATGTGAAGTACACACACTTCATAGGGAAACATTTTATCTTGCACAAGTCTTTTTTGATAGATTTATGTTGACACAAAAGGATATAAATAAAAAATATGCTTCAACTCATTGGAATTACCTCACTATTCACTGCTTCTAAACTTGAGGAAATCTACGCTCTGAAACTCCAAGAGTTTGCTTATGTCACTGATGGTGCTTGCAGCGAAGAGGATATCTTAAGGGTGGAACTCATGTTAAAGGCTTTAAAATGGGAACTTTGTCCTGTAACAATCATCTCCCGGTTAAATCTCTTTCTCCAAGTTGATGCTCTTAAAGATGCTCCTAAAGTTCTTCTACCTCAGTATTCTCAGGAAACATTCATTCAAATAGCTCAGCTTTTAGATCTGTGTATTCTAGCTGTTGGTTCCTTAGAGTTCCAGTACACAATACTGGCGGCTGCTGCTGCCTTGTGCCATTTTACCTCCACTGAAGTGGTTAAGAAAGCTTCAGGTTTGGAATGGGACATCATCTCAGAATGTGTAGACTGGATGGTGCCTTTTGTCAGTGTAGTAAAAAGTACCAGTCCAGTGAAGCTGAAGACATTTAAGAAGATACCTATGGAAGACAGACATAATATCCAGACACATACAAATTATTTGACTATGCTGGATGAAGTGAACTATGTCAACACCTTCAGAAAAGGGGGACAGTTGTCACCAGTATGCAATTGAGGGATTATGACCCCACCGAAGAGCACAGAAAAACCACTAGGAAAACACTAAAGAAGTTAACTAAAAAACAAGTTGGAATTGAGCAAGTATTGGAGAAATTCATTCAACTGAACGACTAGTTTAACAGGAAAATAGTACTGTGATTGTCCTTGCCAGTTCAGAAGTTACACTGCCATTCTTTGATTTAAAAAACCACATAAAACTGGCACTAAAGAAGAAACTTTCTATATTAGCTGTTAAAGAAACAGCAGAACATGTTTACAAAGATGACTTCATTCCCAAGGTTACTGGATGGAAAGCAAGCCATGATTTATGCCATGGCAGTTTTTTTTAATGAAGTGTTACTATGTTTATCTTGATAAACTAGGAATGTTATCATTGGAGTTTTGGACTAAATAATTGTTGCCTTAAAGGGTACATTACGTGATACAGTACTTTGAATCTAGCTTTTTAGATTCTCAAAATTCTTACACTCTTGAATAGTGCAATTGGTTCTTGAAAAGAAAATTTAAACTTGTTTACAAAAAAAACTTTGGTAAAAATTACTTGAAAAAAGAAATGTGTTACCTCTAAACAATTCAATATTTTCACAAATAATTGCCATGAATGAATAAAAGAAAACTATAATCAAAAACTTCTTTTTAAATATCAGGGTTTTTTTTGCGGTACTGAGGATTGAACCCAGGGCCATTCTACCTCCGGGCTACACCCCCAGCCCTGTTTTTTTTTTTTTTGTTCTTTATTTTTTGAAACAGGGTCTCACTAAGTTGCAGAAGGCCTCACTAAGTAGCTGAGGCTGGATGCAAACCCGGATCCTCTGGTCTCAGCCTCCCAAGTACTGTGATTACAAGCATGCGCCACCATGCCCGGCTTAAAATATCAGTATTTTAATAGGTGTCCATCAACAAATGAATGGATAATGAAAATGTGGTATATATACCCAATGGAATTTTACATAGCCATGAAGAGCAGCAAAATTATGTCATTTGAAGGAAAATGGATGGAACAAGAGAATGTTATGCTAAGTGAGATCAGCCAGACTCAGAAAGTCAGGGATTGAATGTTTTCTCTCATATGTGGGACTAGAAAGAAAATAGGAGCCGGGTGTGGTGGCGCACGCTTGTAATCCCAGTACTTTGGGAGGCGGAGACCGGAGGATCCAGGTTCGCGGCCAGCCTCCGCTTTCTCTCTCTCTCTCTCTCTATGTCTCTCTCTCTCTCTCTCTCTCCTTAGTGAGGCCCTCCACAACTTTGTGAGACCTGGTTTCAAAATAAAGTATAAAAAATAGGGCCGGGGGCATAGCGCGGAGGTAGAATGCCCCTGCGTTCAATCTCCGGTACCGCAAAAAAAGAAAATAGGAAACAAAAGAGACTTCAGATAATTGAAAAGAGTGACCAGGAGAATAGTGGAAGAGGATAGGGTGAGGAAGGTGAGAAGGAGAAAAGGAAGAAATGATGAAAGAAACAGTTCAGATTATGATATGCCCATGTATGAAGGTATCATTACCAATCTCACTATTTATATACGGGGAGGGGTAGGTAGTGGGTAGGACCTGAAGGGAAGTACACCAAGACCTGTGTGTATGTTTGTTTGTATGACATAGAAGCTCACTATGATATATAATTATAATGCACCAGTAAAAGCATTAATGAATCAGTATTTAAAGTGAAGTCTTCAACAGTCAATTCATTCCAAAATATTTTCATCCAGATATTCTGGAGCTTCTAAATATGGAAAGTGAACCCCACATATTGTCACTGTTAAAGCTAACATGCTTGAAATCTTTTGGAAATAAGCTGGGCTGATGCACACCTCATTCTTGGCTTCGATGTCCGCGTTGTGTGAAAGCAGTTTTGCAGCTATCGATTTGCTCTTGTGAGAGGCAGCATAGTGGAGGGCAGTGTTGCCACTGACATCCTTAGCATTTGGGTCGGCACCATTTTCCAGAAGAATAGTGGCACATTCCTCTTGCTGGCTTTGCACGGCCTGTTGGCATTGTACCAAGAAATGGACTGTAAATTCAAGGATTAAGATGATCCTTCTGCAGGTTTCACTAATAAGTTCTATTTAAATGACAGTGATCCATTTTAATTCTAAGCATTTACATCAAATCCAACTCCTGCTGAAATTGTTGGCTATTTACCATAATCAGTGGTGTGCACTTGTCAGCATCGTGGGCATTGATGTCACATTTCCTCTCTAGTAGGAGAGTCACCACTTCTGGCTGGCCACAGGCACAGGCAAAATGTAGAGCAGTCCTATGAAAATATAAGGATTTGTTAGGAAATTATAGAGCAATCTTGAATTATACAATTATTTCTGCAGTTGTAAACATTAAGTAGCTCGTAATTCCTCGGCCTTTGAAGTGGACATTTAATTTTCTTCTGAAGAAAGTACAATATTTACTAGCTCTCACTCTCTTAGTGTCACTCTCTTAGTGACAGAACAACCCATCTCATTGACTCTTGGTGCTCTATGGATGACTTGTATGTGGATCAAAACACACTTAAGTGTTTTGTTTTGCTGCTCATTAAGAGGCCCGGGTGTGAGAGCGCTCCCAGGTCGACAGGTCGGTCCCAGGCACTGAGGACTGTGGGGACAAAAGCCCAGCATCCTGGTGAAGACGAGCGGCCTCTGCATCCTCGCTGCCTGCGCTGGACCTCTCCCACATCCACCCCGCCCGCCCTCGGGTCCCTCGCCTCTCCACTGGAAGACCCTTTACCTGCACTTCCAGTCTACATCGTTCACGCCATGCTCCCTGAGAAGGAGCAGATGCTGCACGCGGGACACGTTGCCCACACTGGCAGCCTTGTGGAGTTTGCTAATAGCTTGGTATCCGATGCCCTTACTCGGGTAGCCAAAGCCAAAAATCTTCTCCATGGCAGAGGCCACCAACCTCAGAGGCACCTTCCTTCTACCTCGGCTTTTCGCCGCCTCCGGAATCCAATACTTCTCCTAACGCCTTCCTAGTCCCACCAGCAGCAGCCCAACATGGCTGCTCTGCACTAAGTATCAGTTGAAGGCAGAAGAGTCGTTGCCAAGCAACCCTACTAGCTGCTAGTGTGTGTCTGTGCGTGCCCGTGCGTGCCCGTGCGTGCGCACGCCCGTGCGTGCGCATGCGCGCAGGCCTGCTGAGTTGCGCACGTGCTGCTTGCTGGCTCCTCCTGCTCCTCTCCTCTCCCCTCTTCTTGCCACCTGTCCCCTTCCTCCTCCTGCAGTCCGGTTGCCCCTTATTCTTTCTTCAGACGCTGCTGGCTCCGGTGGCAGCGGTCCTCAACCCACACGGGGGTCACTCCCCAACATTCTAGACAGAGCGGGAGAAGGGGCGAGAGTTAGGGCAGAAGAACTCCACAAGAATCAAATTGAGTGGGGTACTTTTTTCCATACTCTGGAATTTGGAATTCTTCCTGAAGGCAAAAGGTAAGCCAGTGACAAAGTAAATGATAGGAGATTTAAACGGGCACTCGTGGCGTGACAGCTGACGACCTGTAAATGCTTGACTATTACTCTATGAGTCTGGGTCTGGGTCCATAAACTTGAAAAGTCCTTGGCGCTTTTGTTTTGCAAGAATGGTTTCAATGTAAGGGTGAAATTTTCATAGTGATGACAGAAGTGAAGAAAGTGTACATCATCACAGACAAGTCATGTAAAAGGAATAGCTCAATACTGGATGAAGTAAGAAGTCTTTATTGAAAGACTCTTACATTACCATCAGTAAACACTATGTGAAATGTAAGTTGCAGTTTACAAGACTTGAATGAAGGAAATAATGTCATCTAATTATCCTTCCCAAAAAAACCTCTTCTCCTAAATACTCACTTTCTATAGGTAGTAGGTTTATTATGTTTTTACAGCCCATCCACAAATATTTTCACAAGCACAGAAATTCTTAGAGAAAAATGTTTGCTTTTCAAAACATTGCTTACTTTTGTGCTAAAGAAACAGTTTTTCTTTTCTTTCTTAACCTTTCCAAACCTTTTTTTCTTTTTTCTCTCTGCTCATGTGCGTGTGTGTGTGTGTGTGTGTGTGTGTGTGTGTGTGTGTGTTGGTGATTCAATCCAGGGCATCTTGCATGCTACACCTGCACTCCACAACTGAGCTACACTCCCACCCTGTACTGAAGAAATCTAGCTCTCTAGATAGCAAATGTCTGTGATATGACAAAATTAACTCGAGGTCTTTATCTTCTCCAAAGTAGTTTCCTTTATTCTAGCCATGGAGTGGACTCCCATAAATACTCTTCTAGCCTTTCACTGATCCTTGAATACAAGATCAATGGCAGTTGAGGGAAATTGTTTTGGGGACAGAAGCAGCAAGAAGGAGATGAAAGCTCAGAGGGACAAAGGACAGACTCAGAACACTGGGAGGGAGGAGCTGTTCTGGAAAGGGACAAACAGAAGCTGAGTTCAAGGTCTTGAGTACTGAAGGCTCCAGATTTATTTTGGCTGAAGGGAAATTGAGGTGATTTAACTTATTACAAGAATTCTTTCATGAATGGTAGTTTTCAAACAATGTCCACAGAAATCAAGGGTTCCACAGAGCACACTACAAAAAGAAGGAGTAAGGAAGTCACAGCTTCATAAAACTTTTCCACCCTCAGCAACAAAGGTTGGCTTACGTCAATTTTATATAATACAGTTACAGGTAAAAATTCTTTTGAAAAAGTCTATTCTTTGAAAAAAAATTAGAAAGGCATGAATATCACAAAGTCCCTAAATTGACACAAGAATCCACATAAGCTCAGAGTGATTGTACGCAAATGGCTTCCAGCCTAGAATGGTCTTTAGGTCTTCTTCCTGAGCCTGGAGTTCCAGGCAGACAGTCCTCTTATATTCAGGAAGAATAGATAGTTTGTGTATATATAGTTCTGAGAAATTTCATGTGAATAACTTTGTCATGGATCTCAGTAATGTTCAAGACATGAAGAGTAGCTCTCTATAGGTTCTAAAGTTAGGAATAAAAATAAAGGAATGTAAAATAATGTCATAATTCATGTGAGTAGCAGTTAAAATATACTCAATTCATCATGTTATAGTGTAGTTTTATTAGAATATTATGAATCTTAATATTATAAGACTTCATATTAAAGTATAGTGTTAGAGTTGAAGCTTAACCTTTTGCTATTAGCTTCTGTAAGCCCGCTTGCTTATGAACGTTTGTAACTCCATTTTTAGTTTAAGAATTCATGTTGTAAAGCTGTGATGAGAGCCGTGAGAATGTGATGTTTGAAACTTTAGCAGGGTGAGAGATGGAAACTTACTGGTTTCACACAAGATAAGCTTGAGACAGCAGCTCAGAGCTGCCTCCTCCCTGTATCAGGCAAGCATGTCTAAGATAAGGAGACTTCTCTGAACAAGACTCCTCTGATCTCCCATCCGTTATCTCCCTTACCTCCTGTTCACTGTGCCTGCCCACTGTGCCTGCTATGGTTAAAATGTTTAACTTGTAGATGTCAAGGCTGAGAAACAGATGCGATACATCATGACTTGGGAATGTTTGAATACAGTATATGAACCCTTTTTGTTCCCCAGATCAGGGCCCAGGTCGACACTGCTGCAGCAGGTGCGCTTGGGTCCAGGTTCGAACCTGTAATAAAGTGAGACCTATCTACCTTAATTCGGTCTGGGGTCTTATTCTTGCTGGGTGGAGCCACAACATTTTGGAGGCACCGGCGAGATTAACCCTTTTCAGCCCCGGTCAGGCCTCGTCCCCGGGTTCCAAGGGGGTCGACCGGCAGAGCTAAAAACATTCTCGGTAGAGGTCCACTTATCTCAGAAAAGCCCAGCCGGCTCTGCATTCAGGTAAGCTCTTGGTGCCAAGGGGTCTGCATTCTGGGGAGCGCTCTATTTGCAGGACGCAGGGAGGCGGGACACCGCACAACTCCCAGTCCATGTCCACCTCTGTGACGACAAAGATGGACTCTGGTTCTGGTTCTGGTTCTGTTTTTGTTTGTTTGTTTGTTTGTCTAAAACGGCTGTGGTCTGTGTCTGTGCACTTGTCTTCTTTCTGTTATTCTTTTGTTCCCCATGGATGCCGCTGCGATAGCTCTTGGAGGGTGCGTTAACGTCTGGATTCTTGTTTTTCTCAGTAGCTTTGGGGGCTGCAACCCCCTTTGATTGGACTAGGGTCGAAAGTATTTTGCTTTCAGTTTGCTGTATCGGGATTTGTTTCTTTTTCATTAGTATCCCTTATGTGACAACTCTGGTTTTTTTGCTGGTGGACAGGAGAGAAAGGAGTTGAGTGCTGGGGGCTTAGGATCTGTAACTAACCTTTGTGAACTCAGTATATGCCCACTTCTCAATGGTCGCTGTGTATTGAAGTGTTTCTTGTCAGTTCTGTTCTGGGCAGTCGCCCAAACTTTTAGCTCTGTGGTTTAGTAATCACGATAGATCAATTGGCAATATGGGACAGAAGGCATCCAAGGAAGACACCCCCCTCGGGTGTTTCTTATCAAATTTTAGTGAATTTAAGAAGCGGGCTGGCAATTACGGTTTTTCCGTGAATCCCCAGACCCTGCGGAAATTTTGTGAGTTAGAATGGCCAACTTTTAATGTTGGATGGCCCAACATTGGCACTTACAACAAATCTACTGCAAGGGCTGTCCAACGAGTTGTGTATGGCCTTGGGGGCCACAGGCCCGCACTCCATCCTGACCAAATTCCATATATTGATATTTGGCTGGACATTTTGGAAGAGCAACCAAAATGGCTCAAAAGCTGTCAGAAACTGGCTAAGTCTCAAATTTTGCTCGCTAACGGCTCAGCCACTGGGAGGCGGCAGAAATCTTCTTCCCTTTCAGACCCAGACCAAAAACCTGTTCCAGTTTTACCAGACTCTGGCTCTGGGAGTCCCCCGCGAGTCCGGAGACCTCTCCCATATGCCCTTGCCCGTGAGGCTCTACGGGACTATGCTGAGGAAGGGGAGATCCAACATAACCTGCCTGACCAACCTGATTCCTCCACAGGTCATGATTTTCAAAGTCCTTCTCATACTAGGTCCGGGACCAATTTCGGACGGCCAGCTCCTCAGGCGGCTTCTACCCCTGCACCTATGTTACCTTTAAGAGAGGCAGCAGAACGGGACTCACAAGGCAGACCATTTATGGTCTATGTTCCCTTCTCTACCTCTGATCTGTATAATTGGAAAAATCAAAATCCCTCCTTTTCCAAAGACCCCCAAGGTTTAATATCTCTGTTGGAGACTATTTTCTTTACCCACCTTCCCTCTTGGGAAGACTGTCAGCAGCTTTTACAGAC
>PVJS01059903.1:0-11383 GCA_004027185.1 Glis glis
GGGCGTTCTACCTCTGCGCTACACCCCCGGCCCTATTTTTTTATACTTTATTTTGAAACTGGGTCTCACGAAGTTGCGAAGGGCCTCGCTAAGTAGAGAGGGAGAGAGAGAGAGAGAGAGAGCACACGCGCGTGCGCGAGCTGAGGCTGGCCGCAAACCCGGATCCTTCAGTCTCCGCCTCCCAAAGTACTGGGATTACAAGCGTGCGCCACCACGCCCGGCCCAGAATACTTCTCTTCTTTGTGATGTCTTTACAGTACACCAAAATAAAATGAAAGGCAATCCATAGAAACACAGAATATATTCACAACACACATCCAACAAATGATTCATACCCATATTATATAAACAACTCCTACATAGTAGTAATAAGTCAGATAACACAATAGAAAAATGAACAAAAGACTTGAGCAGACTCTTCACAGGAGAGGATATAAAATTACCAATAAGCATATGAAAATTTACATGGAAAAGAAAATTAAAACCAACCACAGCATATTTACCATTCCATGTCTACCAAAATGGTTAAAATGAAAAAAAAAACCATAAAATACCAATTGCTGACAATGGTGAAGGAAATCAATTGGTCAACCACTTTGAAACACTGATTGATAATACCTAGTAAACGTGAACATATGCCTGCTCTACTACATAGCAATTCTTCTCCTAGGTAAATACCCACAGAAATGTATAAACATATTTACCTAAAGACATGTACTAGGATGCTCATAGCCGTACTACCATCGATATCCCAACCTGAAAATTATGCAAACACCCACCAATAGCACAATGATCAAATAGAGTACATTCAAACAATTAAATTCCATACAGCCACAGTAATGAACCAACCACAACATGGATGTAGTTACAGCCCAAAATGACATGGATGAATCTCACAAACATGGTGTTGAGTACGAGAAGCAGACATAAAAGAAAATGCTATGGAATTCCATTTTTACAATACAAAAACAGGCAAAACTATGCAAGTAAAGTCAAAAGCATAGTTGCTCTTGTCAAGGGACAGTGACTAAAAAGGCATGAGGGGACTCCTAGGATGACGAATGATCTGTTCTACACATGGTGCTAGTCACACATGGGTGTTCAATTTGTAAAGTGTACCAATCTGTACATTTAAGATATAGACACTTTTCTCTGTGTCCATGCACTTAAGATATGAACATTTTTCTATGTGTCCATAGACACATAGACACACTAATACAGAGGGTTGTTTTTAAGACATATTACAGGTTTAGCTCTTTGCTAGCTGTGTGGTTTTGAGCAAATGACTTACTCTTAGAACATGCTGGTAAACTGGGAATAAAAGTGGTACCTACTTCACAGAACTGTAGAGAAGATTAAAAGTTTGCCATAATGTGATAAATAGAATCCTTCAAATTCATCTGGGTATAAATATAAGTCACATTAAAAAGGAATCAAATAACAGGGCAAACCTATGCAATTTTCAAGCTGGCAGTTCTAGGAGCCTAGCTATATAATCCAAATCCATCTCAATCCTGGGTTTGGTTTGTCATCACTTGATAGAAAATGTCTATTCTGGTTTAAATATTAATTAATACAGGAAAATGTGGATTTTATGCATAGACAGGTCATGAGTTAACACAGAGTAACAGGTACCCATTTGTCAACTGCAGAGATTAGGTTGGAATCATACCAGGGTCTCTACCTTCCTACTTCCTGAGCCAAAATTATCTTCTATTTTCTAACTTAGCATTCCCACACCACACACACACACACACACACACACACACACATTTTCCCTCTTTCATTGAAGAGGAAGAGAAGTTCAGCTTGCCTTTTTTTGAGAATATGGGCTAGGCAGAGGACAGGAAAGAAACATCAACCCCCTAATATCTGAATTTGCATCCTGAAGATTGGGAAGTTATCAAACATGCATATAGCTTGAATGAAAAAGCACTCAATAATTAGCCATTTCCCCCATCATTAGCTGCGGACTCACCTACTTTGCAAGACTTCCAACCTTCTTCAAGATTTTTCCTAGTCACTTCCAGTAGTCCCCAGAGGATATTTGGAATTTGCTGCTATGCACAGGGTCTCTTCATCTTCTGAGACATGGAGCTAACACACATGGGGACTCTTCACATGTCAAAGATCACATGCCTGTCAATGCAAAATAAAAACTCTGCTTTAAAAGTATAGGAAAGAGTTTATTCTGAGCCAAATATGAGTGACTATGGTCCGGGAACACAGATTCAAGTTACTGTGAATAACATGTTCTGCTGTGGAAAAGGAGATATTATGGTTTGGATATAGACTGTCCCCTGAAAGAGCTCATAAATTAACATTCAGATTAATATATGATATAATTAAGTCATGAGGGTTTTAATCTCATCAATGGATTAAATCCATTATGATGGATTTATGGGGTGGTAACCTAGGTGGGTGGGGTGTGACTGGAGAAGGTGGATCACTGGGGGTGTGACCTTGGGGAAGGTGCCTGTGTCCACGAACCCCCTTTATAAGCTCTCTCTTGCTTCCAGCCTCCATGATGTGAGAGCAGAGCCCTTGTGCTCTTCTCTCTGTTGCCCATGCCATTCTCTGAGCTCCACAGATGTCACCCAGCCTAACATGGACTGAACTACTAAAATCTCCAGAACTATGAGCAAATAAATCTCCTTCCTCTAAGATGTGGTGTCTGGTATTTTAGATCACAGCAGTGAGATTTCTGACTGAAACAAGAGGTCATAAATCAATACATTCGCCAAATACATTGGTAGGGGCATTTGATAGGTGGGCTACAGAAAAGGACACCATTTCTAAAGATTTCAGATGTTGTTCTTAGCTTTAAGGTTGGTGGAGGTTAGAGATCTGCTAAGTTTAGCAATTCATTCCAAGAGTTTTATTAGGTCAGATACAGAGGTTGAAAGTAAACAATTATTTGAAGGTCTAAGATAACACAAGATAATTTTGGCTCTTAACCTGAAACATTCCATCTCTTTGTAGTCACAACGTTTTACTCAGCCAAAGTCAAACACTCTGCAGGATCTTTAATACAGATGTGGCTTCTTCAGAGAACTTTAGCTCCACAAACCCTCTGGAGTCTGCAACATACCACAGCCAGGCTACACCCCATGTCAAAGAAAGGAGACCTCTCTTCCCCTTTTGGATCTTAGGGAAACAAAGGAACCCTGCCCAGTATAACAATGCCTCCCAGAGTTTGGGGGGGAAACAACTCTAAATTTGGGAGGGGGAATCATTGTTTAATGATCTGTTCTTCTTTTAAATGTGTAAAATCATTTAGCACAAGAAGCCATGGGGACCTGACCTCCATATTGTAGGGAGCTCAGTCCCTCCACTCAGACCCCTGACACCTCATCTTTGGGCTCAACCTTTGACAGTTCCTTTCCCATGGAGGATCTCAGTTCTTATTGCAAACACACTATGACAAGGTTACCACTCTGGTCCACAAGATACGCTGATTCCCAAGAATGAAGTTTCTTATATTCAAAAAGAAACTCCCCTCATAAAATTCAGAGTTTGAAGAACTCTGTAAAGATGGATGAGCCACCACGTGGAACCAATCGACTAATGGGATGTAGATTCTGGGAACCTGAACAGGCGGTGGTGCTCAGCAACCTCATGGTAATGGATATCAATCCCTCTTTCCATAAGGTCACATCTTCCTGATGCATGACACATTTTCTGAGTCCACACAACTCCCAGGGCACCCACTGAAACCCCACTCCTCTTCCGCTCAAGGAGACATATCAGAATGTATAAGAGTAAAAATGATATTTCATTATAGATATAGCCTTGATGGTGTTCCCATCTCCTAAAGTAGTATAATATTCACAAGTGGTAGTTCCTACCCAATAGTCCTTTTGATCACCAAATATGTCATATTTCTATGACAGTGAGAACCTCTACCTGAATAAGACTCAATTCATCAAGATTCATCAGCCGACCCAGGACAAAAGTCCAAATCGAACTAACTTGGGAAGGGCTTTGTTGAAAGTATATAGGGGAGTCAGGTGTGGTGGCACAAGCCTATAATCCCAGTATTTGGGAGGTTGAGACAGGAGGATTGCAGGTTCAAGGACAGCCTCAGCAATGAAATGAGAATCTCAGTAACCTAATGAGAACCGGTTTCAAAACAAAAAATTTTAAAAAAAATTGGAGTGTAGCTCAGAGGTAGAATGCCCCTAGGTTCAATCCTCAGTATCACAGAAAAGAAATCATGTCGGAGAATCTCAGGAATGCAGGAAAGGGGGGATAAAGCTAGGATTCAGAGAGGATTTTGAAAGCTGCCTGATCTCCCCTTCTGTCTGTTTTTCTATCAGCTTTCATCTCCTAGGGAATGGCTTTCCCCACATTGTAGGGGACATGGCCACTTAGAGCTCCTGTGGCTCTCACAGACAGAAAGGGGATCTCTCCTCGGTTACTACATGAAAATCCACAAAGTCCAGGGATTGACAGCCATTGTGTCAGGTGTCTCCCCTCCAAATCAATCATCGAGGTCTCTAGGACCTACGTTCCAGGGCACAGCCAGACTTGCAAACTGAGGCAAATCCAAAACAGGGGACACTGTTGATATCTGTTACCAAGACATACTTCTTTCTGGATGTGGCATCATTTTTACTTCAATTATCACATTTGTCAAAAGCAAGGGGTAAAACTAACAGAATAAGTCACAAAAGAAGTCAAAATCAAAACTGAAGGAGAGACCGATAAGTGGCTTTCTCAGTTAAAAATAGCCAGACCTTAGGTTCAAATCAGAGTTGGATTGAATATCACAGCAGTCTGAAAGAGAGTGAAAGGAAGTTGTTTGTGACAGTCTGATGGCTCCCCGTGATAAGGCACTGATCCCCATCTTTAATAATAACCAATAATAAGCACGCTGCATGAGTCTCCTCTCTTTCTAATATTATGGGTAAAATTGTGCAGGCTGAATCAAACGCAATTACTGCTTAAGGCAGAATGGATGAAAGCCCACAGCTCCTACACATTAAAAAGATTCAGTGGGTGGAAGACCTAAAGAAGAAAGATGTAATAATGTTTTTTATGATTATTACTTCCATTGTTATTGTTTTGGTTTGGGTTATTATAATTATTATGATAATTACTTTTTTATTGATACTTCCCCTTACGTTTATCTTGAGCTGGAAATAATAACTGCCCAGCTCTCCTTGTAAAAGTGCCGAGGGAGTAGTTGGAAGTAATGATGAAAAAGTCTTTTTCTTTTATATTACTCCTGCTATAAAAAGGGCTGGTTCCTTTTTCTATAAAGGTAGCCTATGTCACAGGAAATAAAGGCATATATTTTTTCCAAAGCTGCTCACTTGAATCTGGAAGGAACTTCTTATTCCTTATGAAATGACATGTTTGAGTGATTATCAACCAAACCTGCTGAACTTGCCTGGCTCACGTTACATGCGGAGTTGATACAGAGGGCTTGGCTCAGGTCTATGACTGAGCATCATGTGCACCCATGTCCCAGTGCTCCTTTGACTTCATAGACTAACGAGCTCACATAGCTGGGTCTCCTGTGATCCATTTTTTTTTTTTTTTGGAAGAAGAAGAACGGGGATTAATTGATCTTTTGTCTCTGGATAATCCCATTTGATGGAAATTTAATAGAAACTGGTAGATTTTAATATTACCAGAAAGCCATGGAGAACTTGACATTTCAATTTGTTTCTGAATCATTCATATAGCCGAAGAGCCAGGAATCTACATACGTTAATAAGCTTTCTGACAGAGCAATGAGGAGGAGAAGGGAAGAAATAACTACATGGATCACTCATCCATAGGAAATACAGCAAGAAATGAGCCTGACCTGTAGAAAGAGATTTCTTAGCAGTCATCTTTACCAGCTGGGAATAAATTAGTGTATTACTCTGGGACAGTATCCCACAGAAAACCTAAATTTAAGGTTATGCACACTTGCAAGGTATTAGAGGACTTGGTGAAGTTCCTGGATGGCCTCCCTTCCCCAGCTGTGGTTTCTGTTTGTCACCTGCACGGGACACAGACCAGGGGTACAGCACGTGTTTGGTGCTTCTAGAGCTGTCCTTGTTAACTCTCACCATCTTCAGTAGCATCTTTTTCCTCCTTAGGTCTCATGACCTTCTCTTCTGATGACCAGCCCCTCCAGTCACAGAAGACAGCAACCTATGTCCCTCTCACTTCCAAGCAGTACGGATGAATGTGTTACCTCTGAAACAGGTGTGCTCTAAAGGGGAGACGATCATGTTTAATTATAAAGAATGATGTAGGATTCTCCAGCCTCAGGCCAGCTTATATTATCTGACAAGTCCTACAACATAGGACACTACCTCACACAAACCTGGGTGCCACCAAGTTTCCTATTCAGAAAATTTTAGCTCTTGATCTGAATAAAGAAATTTATTTTTCCTAATTTACCTTTTACACAGAATCCACATGTGAGCTTTCCTTAAGTAACCTTGATAATTCACTTTTTAGAAAGATTTGCTTAGCCAGCATGATGGTGCATGCCTGTAATTCCAGTACTTGGCAGGCTGAGATAGGAAGATCTCAGATTTGAGGCCAGCCTCAGCAATGTAGTGAGACCCTCAGCAATTTGTTTCAAAATAAAACATAAAAAGGGCTGATGGTGTAACTTGAAAGTAGAATGCCCCTGGGTCCAATCCCTAGTACCAAAAGAAGGAGGAGGAGGAGGAGGAGGAGGAGGAGGAGGAGGAGGAGGAGGAGAAGGAAAGATTTGCTTGACAATTCTTATTAGAATAAGAGGTAAGAAAGTTCATGTAAGGGAAGATTTTGTTTTTCAAAATTAATGTGTGTGTGTGTGTGTGTGTGTGTGTGTGTGTTTTGCTGGGGATGAAACCCAGGGCCTTGCACATGCTTACATGTAACTTTTAAAGACAAAATCTCTTCCATACAGCGAGGTCTGCCAAACATACATACAGACATCCACACTTGTGATACAGAAAACAATGAAAAATGGACAATTAGACCACATCCTTTTAAGATGCCTTCGTTATGGAGACTAACAAACCACTGGCTCTGGCTTTATGAGGTCTTTACACCTGGGACAATCTTTGTGGACGTGATGAATCATCAGACATCACCAAGGTCCACACTACTTAACAGATGAGCCCTCTGCAATCCTCACAGTTTTCCACATTTGTTTATTTACAGATTCATTTGTCCTTCACAGCTGAGTGCATAGACATCTCAAGGGTCTTTTCTTTATGTTTTGCCTTTTTGTTCAAATTAAAATTGGCCAGGAATGTTAGGCTGAAAAATGCCTCCCTGCAAGATGTCCACATCCTAATGCCCATACTCACTGAAACATTACCCTTGTGGGAAACACTTTTGAAGATGTGATTAAGGGTCTTGAGATGGAGCGGTTATCCTAGAATACCCACCTGGACCCAATGATACAACCATAGGATTCTCATACAAGGAAGGCAGAGGATACGATGGGATAGAAATAGCCAAGGTCGAAAGAAGACTGTGTATAAAATTAAATTATGGTGAGCATTACATCTTAATCACCCTGATATATCTTCTGGCAAATAGTAGATGTTCTGTGTTTCCCATTAAGCTGTATAAATTAAACTCATGTGATAGAAAACAACAGTGCCAAAGTTGTCATGCAGCCTGTGATTAACTGTGAGGTTGTTTTCTTTTAATTAATAGCCTGAAAAGGAAGAAAAAGAAAGAGGAAGGGGGAAGAAAAGAATGGGAAGCAGTAGGGAGTTGGCACTTTGAAGATGGAGGGGCCTTGAAACAAGGAATATAGGTGACTACTAGATGCTAAAGAAGTCAAGGAATGGATTCTTCCTCCAAAGCTCCCAGAAAGAACCAGTCCTAGATGGACATGGTGGCGTGCACTTGTAATCCCGGTTCTCTCTCAGAGGCTGAGACAGGAGAATTGTAGGTCAGAGGACAGCCTCAGTGAGTAGTGAGACTCTCATCAACCTAGTAAGACCCTGTTTCAAAATAAAGAATAAAAAAAATAGGGCTGGGGGTGTAGCTCAGAGGTAGAATGCCCCTGGGTTCAATCCCCAGTACCAAAAAAAAGAAAGATAGAAAGATAGAAAGATAGAAAGATAAGGAAGAAAGAAAGAAAGAAAGAAAGAAAGAATCATCCCTGACAACAACTTGAGTTTAGCCCAGTGAAATGATTTCAGACTTCTGAGCTCCAGAACTATAAGAGAATAAATTTGTGTTGTTTTGAGTCACTAAATTTGTAGTAACTTGTTTCAGACATCATTCTTACTGCTGTGACCCAAGAAGCCTGGCCACACACAACTTAGAGAAAGGATGACTTATTTGCTCACAATTCTGGAGATTTCAAAGGTTCAATCCATATCAGACTGGGTCTGCAACTCTCAGGGCATGGTGGCAGGAGACAGAGAGGGAGAGAAGAAGGCTCTGCTCTCATGTTATGGATGCCAGAAGCAAAAGAGTGAGCAAGAGGAGGAGAGACCACATATAGCACCCAAGGCCACACCCCCAGAGACCCCTCCTCAGCAACCAAGCTCCACCTCCAACATGGCTGCCTGCTCTCTGAGAGGATTCAAGGGGGCAGGGACATTCTAAATCCAAACCATTACATAACTTGTTAACAGAAGCAAAAGGAACTAATAGGCCAGGTTTCAGATATTTATTATCCCATAAACATACAAAGACCCTTAAAATTAGGAGGTTGTTTTTGACCTCCAGTGATTTATTTTGGGTGGAGCTTATACATAAAAATGTAAACAGCCCATCTCATAGTTATATGGGTAACTGATCAAAAAGCATTTACCAAATATCTACTATGTGCAAGGCATTGTGCGGTGAGAGACAGTGGCATAAGGTGTTTTGGTCTTAAAGAACATTTTTCAAGTGGTAGAAAAGAAAATTGTATAAAATTAAATTACAATGAGCATTGCATCTTAATCACTCTGATATATCTTCTGGCAAATAGTAGATGTTCTGTGTTTTCCATTAAGCTATATAAATTACACTCATGTGATATAAAACAACAGTGCCAAGGTTGTCATGCAGCCTGTGATTAACTGTGAAATTTTTTTCTTTTAATTAATAGCCTAGAAAGGAAGAAAGAGGAAAGAAAGGAATAGGAGGCATCAGGGAGATGGGGAAGGGTGGCAAGGTCTGTCTCCCAGCTGGCTTTCCAAACATGCTGGCCTAGAAAACAAGTGGACTTGTCAGGAGAGTGTGTCAAGGCTTGTGTGTCAAGGCTTGTCCATTAGCAGTATGTATTCATCCCCCAGTTTCCCCAAGGCTCATCAGGTTCCACAAAGATCATCAGATCTAGAGGTTGTGTTTAGAGAGTCCTGAACTCTATACAGAAGTTACACATCTGAGTCTGTACATTTTGCCTAATGTGCTACAAGAGCTACAGGCTGAGAAACCTGATTATGAAGAATGCCCCTGGGTTCACTCCCCAGTAACAACAACAACAAAGAGTCAAAGTCCTCACTGAGGAGTCACTGCCGTGCATGATGAACAGCTCCCACCCGTGGTCCTCCCGCTCCCTTCTCTCTGGTTTACTCCATTGACCGCACACGTCCTTTTGCCCTTGCTGCCTCCGGGCCTTGACATTTTCTATTCTCACTGTTTTCCCTAAAATATCTAAATGGCTTGTTCCTCACCTCCTTTAAGTATTTGTGCAAAGTGTATTTTTGGTGAAAAGTTTGTGACCATTTAGTTTAAAATGACAACCCTAGCCTGGGCCTTTTTCCTCTCTTTTTCTGTTTTATTTTTACTCATAGAATATATCAGTTTAATTTGCCATACTGTGAGGGAAGATCCAAGATGGCGACAGAATAGGGGCCCCTAAACGAGCCTGTCTCAAAATCGCCTCAGGGGAACAACATCGCACATCCATAGATATCCAGTAACCTGAGTATGACTACACAGACACAGAGCCCACCATCTACAGAAACCCACAGAAAACCGCAATCCCATGTCGGGAGGATCGAAAGAAACCATCTTCACCCGGACCCTACAGCTGGGGCTAATAGCCCTCCCCCCTCCACCAGCAAATCGGGGCAAGGAACCGGAACAGAATTCTGTGAGTGATGGGGCCATTCCAGCAGCAGACCATGAATACCCTTCAAAGGCTGCCCTAGTATGGGCTCCTGCCAGAGCCACATATTCCCCCCCCCACCGCGCTACAAGCCTGCATGATCCCTAACACCCACACCTCCTCTCAGGCACCACCACTCGAGACCACGAGACTGTTTGCGCCGTGCCTCCAACCCAGCATGCCCCTAGCGCTGCCACCCGAGACCGCACGACCGTCCACGCCACACCTCCAACCTGGTGCACCCCTAGCGCCACCACCCAAGACAGCGCAACTGTCCATGCCGCCACCCGGGACCGCTTGATCATCTGTGCTGCTCCCCCGACCCGGCGCGCCCCCAGGTCAATGATAACATTGAATGTCAAAGGACTCAACTCCCCAATTAAAAGCAGAGACTGGCAATGTTAATGAAAAAGCATAACCCAACTATATGCTGCTTACAAGAAACTCACCTCTACGCTAAAGGTGAAAGGATGGAAAAAGATATACCATGCAAATGGAGATAAAAAACAAGCAGGGGTAGCAACGCTTATATCTGACAAAACAGACTTTAAGCTAAAACACATCAGAAGAGACAAAGCGGGTCACTTCTTACTAATAAAAGGAACAATCCAACAAGAAGATATAACGATAGTAAACATGTATGCCCCACATGTGGGTGCACCCACATTCATAAAACAAAGTCTTCGGGACATCGGGTCCCAAAAAGACACAAACACAGTTATATTGGGAGATTTCAACATACCACTCATGCCACTAGATCTATCCTCCGGACAAAAGATGAATAAAGATTCTTCAGACCTAAAGAAAACTATAGA
The DNA here is from genome assembly GCA_004027185.1 of Glis glis. Taxonomy (NCBI): domain Eukaryota; kingdom Metazoa; phylum Chordata; class Mammalia; order Rodentia; family Gliridae; genus Glis; species Glis glis. The sequence goes on from PVJS01059903.1 coordinate 10,879, forward strand.
CCAAATGGATCTAATAGACACATACAGATTATTTCAACCAGCAACACTTGAATACACATTTTTCTCAGTTGCCCATGGAACATTCTCCAAAATAGACCACATCCTGGGTCACAAAGCAAGCACCAGCAAATTCAAAAGACGTGATATAATTCTCTGCATCTTCTCAGATCACAACAGAATGAAACTGGAAATTAACAGGAAGACCAAAAGTAATCACATAAGTACATGGAGACTCAATGATACACTTCTGAACGAGGACTGGATCAGAAAAGAAATAAGGGGGCCAGGCGTGGTGGCGCACGCTTGTAATCCCAGTACTTTGGGAGGCGGAGACCAGAGGATCCGGGTTCGCGGCCAGCCTCAGCTCGCGCATGCTCGCGCGCACACACGAGTGTTCTCTCTCCTTCCCAACCTCCCTGTCTCTCTCTCTCTCTCTCTCTCTCTCTCTCTCTCTCTCCCTGTCTCTCTCTCTCTCCTTAGTGAGGCCCTCCGCAACTTTGTGAGA
>PVJS01059904.1:0-11382 GCA_004027185.1 Glis glis
GGACAGCGGCGGGTGCAGGTGGAGGCGACGCCGAGGCCCGGGGGACAGCGGCGGGTGCAGGTGGAGGCGACGCCGAGGCCCGGGGGACAGCGGCGGGTGCAGGTGGAGGCGACGCCGAGGCCCCGGGGACAGCGGCGGGTGCAGGTGGAGGCGACGCCGAGGTCCCGGGGACAGCGGCGGGTGCAGGTGGAGGCTACGCCGAGGCCGGAAGCGCTCGCGACTCTCCCGGTCGCGCCGGAAATTGCGTAGCAGGCGCGCGCGCCCAGAAGTTCCGCCGCGAGAGAGGTCTGGGTGCCGCGCGGAGGTTCCTACGGACTGGGCCCGGGGACGCGGGGTGAGGTAGGTTCGGACCGGTGGGGAGGGGTGCCGAAGAACTGTCCGGGCCGGGAGGGGAGGCCGGGGCGCGGGCCGGGCGGGTTCGCGGGGCGCGGCGCTGGGGGTCCTGGGGTGTGGGGCGGGGGCCCGGGCCGTCTCGTGGCCTTAGCCCTGTGCCGCCCGCAGGCAGCTTGCGCGCGGCGCCCTGCCGCCCAGCCCGATCGCGCCAGGATGTCGTACATGCTCCCGCACCTGCACAACGGCTGGCAAGTGGACCAGGCCATCCTCTCGGAGGAGGACCGCGTCGTGGTCATTCGGTTCGGCCACGACTGGGACCCCACCTGCATGAAGATGGACGAGGTTCTGTACAGCATAGCGGAAAAGGTAACGCCCACTGCCTGCCTGGCTAGTGAGGCGCGCGGGATGTGCCTCTGTGTGCCCGCGCTACGGTGTGCCGGTGGGCAGCGCGGGTTGAGTGTGAGACTAAAACCTCCTGTGTTTGCTTTGTTGTTGTTGTTTTGCGGTGCTATTCCAGGGTTTCTCGCGAGCTATTCAGGCGCTCTAGCACGGAGCTACACCCCTTCCCATCTGTGTTCGGGGTGTGTGTGTGTGTGTGTGTGTGTGTTACTGGGGATGGAGCCCAGGGGCCTTCTAACTCTGAGCTACACCCCCAGCCCTGTTTTATTTTTTACTTTGAAACAGAGTGTCACTAAATTGCAGAGGGCCTCACTAAGTCCCTGAGACTGGCCGCGAACCTGCGATCCTCCTGTCTCAGCCTCCCAAGTACTGAGATTACAGGCGTGTGCTACCGCACCCGGTGTGTTCCTTATTTCGAATGGCTTAGTTCTAATGTGTAGACCCATTCACCCGCAGAGAGAAAAACAAGGTTCATATACAGGTTTCTTGCTCCAGTGAAGTAAGGAGGGCTCCTTGGAATTGTGTGGCATAGCTTTTGTCTGTTTCTGGGAGAAGTGTCCATAGTTTTTCAAGTTTTAAAGAGATCCGTGAACCAGGCACAGCAGCCCAAGCCTATAATCCCAGTATTTGGGAGGCTGAGGCAGGAGAATCCTAAGTTCGAGGCCAGCCTCCACAATTTAGTGAGACTCTGTTTCAAAATAAAAAATAAAATAGCGGGACGTGGTGGCTCCCGCTTTGAATCCCAATACTTGGGAGACTGAGACAAGTGTCTAGTGGGATCTGCACTACCCCCTGCCCAGTACCCCCCACACCTTGCTGCCAGCTACAAGACTGTTTCTAACCAGCAATTTAGCGAGGCCCTCAACAACTTAGTGAGACCCTGTTTCAAAAGAAAAAATAAAATAGGGCCGGGGGGTATAGCTCAGAGGTAGAATGCCCTGGGTTCAATCCCTAGTACCAAAAAAAAAAAAAAGTGACTGAAGCTAGGCATGGTGGCACATGCCTGTAATCCCAACAACTCAGGAGGCTGAGGCAAGAGGATTAAAAGTTTCAGACTAGCCTGAGCAACTTAGTGAGACCATCTCAAGATAAAAAATAAAAAGGCCTGTGGGTGTAACTCAGTGGTAGAGCACCTATGGGTTCAATACTAAGTACCCCCCCAACAAGCCTCCTCTGAGAGCTGTACACACTTGACACCTCTGCTTCAGAGCTCCGGCATAGCTGTAACACCTCCTCAGTCTTCCCTGTCACAGCTGACCTAGGACACAAGTCATAGGCACTTTTTTAGTCCTGACTGACTTAAGCTTTCTGTGGCCTTGACACAGGTCCCTCTTTGAGTCTCCTGTGTGGGTGCCTTTGTTTTAGTTTGCTTTTGGTGCTAGGGATTGAACCGAGGGCCTAACAAATGCTAAGCCCTTGCTCTATCACTGAGCGGCAGCCCCAGCCATCCTTTTCCTGCCCTTGGTCCTACAAAGCCCCAGCACCTGCCGCCTTGGTCCTGGCTCTGTTGGTAGCAAATGGTGGCATGAGATGGTCTCCCCAGCCAGCCTCCTGGGCTCAATCCCCGGGGCCCAGGCCAGTCTTGACCTATAGGGATCTTTCTCAGGATGTTCCTTAGTTTTCTCAAGCTTAGTGTGTACAAAGCTGAACTTCTGGACCCCACCTTCCTTAGAGCCTCCTGAATGCAGGTCCCTGTGGTCTGGTTGGCCTGCATCCGCCCAGCCTTCTTGCATTCGCCTTCCTTGTTGCAGGTGCTAGCTCTAGGACTTGACTGCTTTCTCACTGTGTCTTTCTTATGTAGAGTTCTCTTTGCCTGACAGATTACCACCCTCCCACAGCCCCCCCCCCCACTCTACCTCCTTTGGGCAGGACAATTCCTTCAAGTCTTGGCTCAGGAAATCTCAGCTGGAGTGTGGACTTGGGACAGAAGTGAGTCAAGTCTCAGTTCTGCCCCTTTCCATGTGGCTTGATGTCACCTGACCTTCCTGAGCCTTCATTTCATTGCATGTGAAACATTAAGCTCTTTATTTAGAGGTGTTGAGAGGATGAGAATCCGTGAGTGAGATGTGCTTTGCCATGGTGGATTCCTAAGTGTTCATGAGCCAGGCCACTGTGAAACAAGTTTACTCAGACCCTGCAGTTGTGAGCTTGACCTGATGGTCTGAGTCTGGTGGGGTTCTCTGGGCTAGCTAACTGGGCCAGATAGAGCTTGGAGCTCAGAGGCATAGGAGGTACATACTGTATCTTTAGTGACGGGTATCCACTTGCTGTCCATGGTTACCAAATGCCCACAAGTTTAAGTGGTTGGTGTTTATTGTTGTGTCTGCTCCTAAGCAAGGCATCCAAGGGGTAACATTGAAATACAATGTCTAAGCTGTGCGTGGTGGCGCATGCTTGTAATCCCAGTACTTGGGAGGCGGAGACTGGAGAATCCGGGTTCATGGCTAGGCTCAGCTACTTAGTGAGGTCCTCTGCAACTTCATGAGACCCTGTTTCAAAATAAAGGATAAAAAATAGGGCTGGGGGTGTAGCTCGGAGGTAGAATGCCCCCGGGTTCAATCCCCAGTACCGCAAAAAAAAAAAAAAAGAAAAGAAATATAACCTCTACTTTCCCAGGGCATTCTATGACTGAATTTCTGTAGTGAGGTTTTTTTTTTGCGGTACTGGGGATTGAACCCGGGGGCATTCTACCTCCGAGCTACACCCCCTATTTTTTATTCTTTATTTTGAAACAGGGTCTCACTAAGTAGCTGAGGCTGGCCGCGAACCTGCTATCCTCCTGTCTCAGCCTTCCAAGTATTGGGATTACAAGCGTGTGCCACCATGCCCAGCCTGGTATTTTATTTTTAAATAAAGTAATACAATTTAGTAGTTTACTGTGAAAATAAAATTGAGTCTTGGTGACCTAACCAGCACATTCTCATTGTTGGCACTATGGGAACCAGACTCTTAGAAACATGTGTTCAACTGAGGAGATCTAACCAAGAGGAGGGCATGTGATGTGACTGTGTAAAGGCATTGTTGTAAGGGTTTTCTAAAGTGACAGGTAGAGGAGCCTGCCCATGGTGTGCCATGTGCCAGTTCATGAAGGTTTTCTCCACCAAAGCTGGAGGACAATTGGAGTCCTCATTAAGTATAAAATTTCTGTGGTGGTTTAAATTTTTCATATTAGTTTCTTAATATTCCAAAGGTAAAGCTGGGCGTGGTGGCATGCACCTGTAATCCCTGTACTTGAGACGCTGAAACAGGAGGATCACAGGTTTGAGGCCAGCCTTAGCAACTTAGTGAGACCCTGATTCAAAATAAAAATTAAAAAGGTCTGGGGGGGTGTAGCTCAGAGTTAGAATGCCCCTGGGTTCAATCTCCAGTACAAAAGAATCCAAATGTAAAAGATGCATCAGACTATTCTGTTTCTATCACTCAGCTCCGTCAGGTATCAGTATTTGCCAGTCTTGTGTTTTCTAGCCTTGTTTGCTGTGCAGCAGTATTGAAAGCAGATCCCAGCCGGGCGTGGTGGTGGGTGCTTGTAATCCCAGTACTTGGGAGGCTGAGACAGGAAGATCCGGGTTCCCGGCCAGCCTCAGCTACTTAGTGAGGCCCTCCACAACTTAGTGAGACCCTGTTTCAAAATAAAGAATAAAAAATAGGGCTGGGGGTGTAGCCCGGAGAGAAAACGCCCCTGGGTTCAATCCCTGGTACCACAAAAAAAATAAATAAATAAAAATAAAAAAAATAAAGCAGATCCCAGGGATCAGGTTACTCACCCATAAATTGTAGTCAGGTTTTTATGAGACTGACGCACTACCTACTGCGCTAACGAGGCACCTTGTAGTCAGGTTTTTAGACTTAGTTTTTTTTTTTTTTTTTTTTTGCAGTATTAGGGATTGAACCCAGGGGCATTCTACCTCCAAGCTACACCCCCAGCCCTATTTTTTTTCTTTATTTTGAAACAGGGCCTCACTACGTTGCTGAGGCTGGCTGCAAACCCGGATCCTCCTGCCTCAGCCTCCCAAGTACTGGGATTACAAGTGTGCGCCACCATACCTGGCTCTAGAGTGAGTTTTATATGCAGACTATTGTGTGTATTTGTTTCCTGTGGCTGCTTTTACAAAAGACCAACACACTGGAGGCTCAAAACTACAGAAATGTATTCTCTCACAGTTCTAGAGACCAGAAGTCCAAAGTCAAGACACGGGCAGGCCTGTGCTTCCTCTGGCCAATCCAAGCTTACCCCAATTAATTTCACCTGCAGTGGTCCTCTTTCCAAATAAAAATAAGACACATTCTCAGTTTTGGAGGTTAGGACTTCATATCTTTCGGGAGGACACAGTTCAGCTAGTCTTCCTAGTGGGCATTGAGACAGTGTTTATACAGAGCCTTTAGCATGCCAAGACTCTGTTCTTGAGATCCTATTTTAGGATTCATTTTTAGGAAATAATAAAGTATGCACACAAATTTAAAGGTAAAAGTGTACACAAGTGAATAATATTCACAAAAAGTCAAGAAGAAAATAAATAGAAAAATGGTAATTAATAGCCAGTCACTTGATGGGATAATATTTTTGGTAAGCAGGTAATCTATGTAAGAAAATGAAATGCTTGTATTAAAGCAGGATACAAAGTATAGTATATCACTATATGATATTACATTGTTAAACAGTATAAATAGATTTTTCAAATAGATTCAGAATAAAGGCAGGACAGAAGATAGCAAAAATATTAGTAGCAGTTGCCTCTGAGTGTGGGATTGGAGGTGATTCTGGTCTTTTAATTTTTCCATTCTTTGTAAACTTCTCATAAGCTTGGAGTTAAAGAAAACTTACAGATAATGTGTACAGTATCACTTGGGGTACTGACTGTTAGTATTTGCAATTGTTCAAACTTGAATCTGGGGGATGGATGGCTGAAAGGTCTGGCATGTCCTGAGCAGCTGCTCATTCCATGTTGTGAGTATTTGTGGAAGTTCCTGTGGCTGGTACTTGATCAGCCCCGACTGTGCGTCTCTATGGGGCTTTTACTTCTTACTGCTGAGTCAGTTTGGCTAGACCCTGACTGCCTGAGAAGTGTCTTGGTGAGGGGTTGAGTGCCATCTGGTCAGGGTTCTACAGCGTGGCATTGCTTTTCTGTGCCGTGGCTCTGCGGGGAAAATGTTAGACAATTGGTTTGAAAAAAATTGTTCAGTGTACACATATTCTTGCTTTTGATTTTTTAATTTGCTTTTATGAAATGAAAGCCAAATTGATTTTTATTTTAGGATTTTTTTAATCTCCTTTACTTTTAGGTTAAAAATTTTGCAGTTATTTATCTTGTGGATATTACAGAAGTACCTGACTTCAACAAAATGTATGAGTTATATGATCCATGTACTGTCATGTTTTTCTTCAGGTATGTTATCTTAAAGTTATTAGATGGAATGTTGTTGGCTTGAAAGTGTGATGTAATCGGGATAGATTCTGTTACTTAGAAGAAAGTGGGTTTTGCAGCCATATCACAATGCAGTTTGTATCACAAGCCAATTGTGGATCTTTAAATGACTTTCAAAGTAACAGTTCCAGTTTTAGCATTTACTCAGTAACTAGCCTGGGTGAAGTATATAATGAAATGGAAGACTTTTTGCCAACATTTAAGATGCCTTTAAATGTAATTAATTGTTGAAAAATGTTTTAAAATAACTCCCTAATTAAATAATATCCATGTCTTTATTTGATGTTCTTTCGTAAGACTTGAGAAGGTGGGCATAGTGGCACACACTTGTAATCCCAGTACTTGGGAGGCTGAGACAGGAGGATCGCAGGTACAAGGCCAGCCTCAGCAACTTGTGAGGCCCTCTGCAACCTAGTGAGACCTTGTTTCAAAATAAAATAGGGCTGGGGTATAGCTCGAAGGTAGAACGCTCCTGGGTTCAATCCTCAGTACCACACACATGCACACACAAAAAGACACGAGAGGAAAACCTGAACTTAATTATTTTTATTATATATGAAAGATTATTATTATTATTATTTTTGGCGGTACCGGGGATTGAACGCAGGGGCGTTCTACCTCCGCGCTACGCCCCCAGCCCTATTTTTTATACTTTATTTTTTGAAACCGGGTCTCATGAAGTTGCAGAGGACCTCACTAAGGAGAGAGAGACAGGGAGAGACAGGGAGAGAGAGAGAGCGAGAGAGTGAGAGAGCTGAGGCTGGCCGTGAACCCGGATCCTCCGGTCTCCGCCTCCCAAAGTACTGGGATTACAAGCGTGCGCCACCACGCCTGGCGCTATGCAAGATTATTTTATCAGCTCAAAACTATATTGGAAAGAAATCACCATTGGACAGTGTTACTGTAAAAATTTCTTATTCAAGTTACTACAGAAGTTGGTAAATCGCAGTATGAACACCAGGCCGTACTCCAAAAGTAGAGCTTCCTAATTGGTAAGAAAGGTCTGGGTGGGTTGTACAGGTGTGTATTGATTTTATATTCTGCACAAATGTAGCACTATAAATCAGCATCCATTTATAAGCTTACAATTCTGTAGGTAAGACGGCCAGCTGGATTCTTTGCTCAAGATCACACAGGACAAAACTGTGGGCTGAATGCTTATTTGGAGGGTCTGGGAAGAGTCCATTTGGCTCATTCCATTTGTTGGCCGAATGCAGTAGTGTATCTGAGGCCTCTGCATCCTTGCTGCTGTCCGCTGGGCCACTCTGCTCTCAGAGGCCCTCCATTCTCACAGGGACATCAGTTGGCATATCCAGTCCTTTCACACACTCTCTCTGACCTCGAGCTCTAAATACCTCTGCTTTTAAAGGGTTCTCAGAAGCCAGGCATGGTGGCACACGCCTGTAACCCCAGTACTTGGGAGGCTGAGACAGGAGGATCGCAGGTTCTCGGACAGCCTCAGCAAGTAGTGAGACTCATCAACCTAGCAAGACCTTGTTTCAAAACAAAAATAAAATAGGGCTGGGGTGTAACTCAGGTAGAATGCCCCTGGGTTCAATCCCCAGCACCACAAAATAAACAAACAAAAAAAGGGTTCTCAGGATTAGATTAGACTCACCCAAATAATCCACAGTAATCTTATTTTAAAACCAACTAATTAGGAACCTTCATCTGTAGAATTTCCTTTGCAATGTATATAACAGAATCACAGACATGAAGCCTTATCGTTTTCACAGAATCATGGGGAGCATTTTAAGATTTTGCCTACTGTAGTCTGCTTTCTGGCTTATGAAGATTCACATCCCTCCCATAAGCAAAGCACACCCCTCACCAGGGTTACTGAGGCTCCCACCTGCAGGCAGCATCGATTCCAAGTCCAGAAGTTCATTGTCCAGATATGGATGAGACTGTGGGGTGGCCCGACGGCTCCTCAGCACTGCTTCTCTACCTGTGGACCTGGGAAGCTGAGGGCCAAGCAAGGACCTGCTGCCCCAGCACAGATGGTCCAGGCCTGAGAAACAGGAGACTTGCAGCCGGGAAGGGCAAACTCGGTAGGCATCGGGCCCAGGATTGCCCTCCTGGCTTCATGTTCTGCCTTCTGGGAGGGAGTCGGCCCAAGTCCCATTTTTCATGATCGGTGTGCAGCCAGGTATCCCTGCTTCTTATAGCTGCATCTGGGGCCATTGCCTCTTCCACCCAGTTTTCTCTGTCCCTCAGTTTTAAGACACCAGGAGATGCCCTTCACTGGACGACACTTTATGCTTCAGGCTTCCAGGTGCCTCCTGTTTGGTTGAGAAGACCCGTGAGGCACGCCCTTCCTCTCTTGTGACTGAGTGTGCTGGCCTGTGGTCTTTTCTGGATTGCAGCAGAGAGCCACATGGCCATGTCCTTATCCTTCTCTCTATGGTGCACGCTCAAGCAGCCATTGCTGAATTTCAGCATTTTGTCATCTGGAGAGGCTGAGAATTAATTATTCTTCTTAACTATTTTTACACCAACTTGTCCCTCTTTCCCCTCATTTACTGTAAGTAGCAAGAAGAAACCGGACAGCACCTTTAAGACTTGGCTTAGAAATTTCCTCAGCTAGGGGCTGGGGTGTAGCTCAGTGGCAGAACATTTGCCTAGCATGTGTGAAGCCCTGGGTTCCATCCCCTACACCGTAAAAAAAGGAAAGAAAAAGAAATTTCCTAAGCTAAATATCCGAGTTTATTGTATACAACTCCTGCATTTCATATAGCTACAGAACACAACGTCCCTATTTTTCCCACTGTGTAACAAGTTTCCCCTTTCCTCCACTTGAGTAGCAGGCTCCTCACTTCACATGTGACAGGGAGGGCCATCTTGGGGCTGGAGATGCCGTGCTGGGCAGGGATGCCTAGGTACAGAGGGTGAGCTGCAGGACAGGGCTGACGTGGCATGTGAGGGAGGGAGGGAGGAGGCGAGGGTCCCTGTCCCGGGATTCCTGGGCTAGTGCGAGGACCTGCAGTGCTGTCCAGGAAGTGAGTGAGTGAGTGACACAGAAGAACCCACTAGCTGCTCTGGTTGGAAGGAGGCCAAACCAGAGGCCTCGCAGGGAGCCCTTCCATGGTGTAGAGTTGAAGCCAAATGTGTAGTTCTATAGAAATGAGAAGTTAACCCAAAAAGAATAGATCTTAAACAAACTAGGAAAAATGCACACAAGTACAACAAAGAGTTAACATCCTTATTTTGGAAAGAGCAAATGTAATTCATGAGAAAAAAAAATCTAGTGTCTTGAAAGATAAATATCTATAGGAGCATCTACTTTCCCAGTCGTAGAGTTGCAAAATGTCGTTTTCATTTCACAGTTGTAAGATATTTAATAAAATTTGTACCAAGTGCCTGTAAGAGCAATATGAAAAGCTTATACATTGCTTTTCAGGAAAATTAGTATAACCCTCTGGAAAACAATTTGTCTTTGCAAGTGACTAAAACTCTATCCATTACCCTTTAGTTGCTCTTTATGGTATTTGTCTAAAGGAAATAGACTTTGGTGGTCACTGCGCTGCACATTTTAGGACTAGCATTTAGGTTGTTTCTATCTTCTCTTGAACCATGGTCTTTTCTCATGATTGTATGTGTCCTTACATGATGGTAATAAGCACCTGTGACAGCAGGAAAAATAAGACACTGTTTGGTGGGATTCTTTCCATGTGCATTAGTGTTCTTTTCTCTTTGCAGGAATAAACACATCATGATTGACTTGGGCACTGGTAACAACAATAAGATTAACTGGGCCATGGAAGACAAGCAGGAGATGGTGGACATAATAGAGACTGTCTACCGTGGCGCCCGCAAAGGCCGGGGTCTGGTGGTGTCTCCCAAGGACTACTCCACCAAGTACAGATACTAAGGCATTGTCGCTGCAGTGTGCAGATAAACACTGTGGAACCATTTCACATGGAAATATCTCAGCTGTTGAAAGCCTTGGAAAAGTACATGGGGCTCAAGGGTGGGGGATCCGAGATGAAGGTCTCCCGGTCCTGACTGAATCAAATAAACACATGAAGGAGCGGTCATATCATTTGTTCTTAAACTCCTGTGGCTCCCTGGTTTTGGTGGCCACAAATAATTGCCCTCTTTACCCTTGGAGTGAAGAAGCCATGGTGCTTGTCCAGTGGGGTTGCATTCTACACACTTGGTTAGATTGCTGGGGCTGCCATGGGAAGCACCACCAACAGGGTGGCCTCAACAGCAGAAAGCTTGGCTTCAGGGTTCTGGAGGCATCGGCTGGTGCCGGGGGTGGTGGTGGGTTGGTTCCACCTGAGGCTGTGGGGAACCTGTCCCAGGTTCCTCCTGGCTTCTGGAGGCTCAGGTGCCGCACCTGAGTTCTGCCTCTGTCCTCACACATGCCTCTCCAAAGGGTTGTGTCTGTCTGAAAGTTCCCCTCATGTGGAATTTGAGACCTGCCCCATGCCAACATAACTTCATCCAGCTAATTGTATCTATAATGACTCCATTCCAGATGAGGTCACAGGAGCCAGGCATGGTGGCACACGCCTGTAATCCTAGTATTTGGGAGGCTGAAACAGGAAGATCACATGTTTCAAAATAAAAGATAAAACAAAGCTTCTGCTCATCAAAGGAAACCATCAAGAGCTTAAAGAGAAAGCCTACAGAATGGGAAAAGATCTTTGCAAGCTATCCCTCTGACAGAGGTCTAATATCTAGGATAGACAAAGAACTTAAAAGACTTTACACTAAGAAAACAAACAATCCGATCAAGAAGTGGGCAACTGAAATGAATAGACACTTCACGAAAGAAGAGATACAAATGGCCAATAGATACATGAAAAAATGTTCAACATCATTAGCAATCAGGGAGATGCAAATCAAAACTACTCTAAGATTTCATCTGACCCCAATGAGAATGGCAAGCATTAAGAAGTCAAACAACAGCCGGGCGTGGTGGCGCACGCTTGTAATCCCAGTACTTTGGGAGGCGGAGACCGGAGGATCCGGGTTCGCGGCCAGCCTCAGCGTGCCCTCTCTCTCTCTCTCCCCCTGTCTCTATATCTCTCTCTCTACTTAGTGAGGCCCTCCGCAACTTCGTGAGACCCGGTTTCAAATAAAGTATAAAAAATAGGGCTGGGGGTGTAGTTCGGAGGTAGAACCCCTCTGGGTTCAATCCCTGGTACCGCAAAAAAAAAAAGTCAAACAACAACAAATGTTGGCGAGGATGTGGGGAAATTGGGACTCTCCTACACTG
>PVJS01059905.1:0-11382 GCA_004027185.1 Glis glis
AAAAAAAAAAAAAAAGAATAAAAAATAGGCCTGGAGGTGTAAACCAGAGGTAGAATGCCCCTGGGTTCAATCCCCAGTACTGCAAAAACAAACAAACAAAAAAAACCAGAGAGGAGCTGTGTGCAGTCAGCCACTCGGGTGAGGACGTGCAAGCTCGCAGCTATGATGAGTGATGGAGAGTGGACACCGAGCCGCAGGCCAGCGAGCGGGGAGGCCTTGGGAGGAGCAGGTGGACCTGGGGATGCCACAGGCTCAGTGCTGTAGCTTGGATGGTACATGTTTCCCGGAAGCCCATATGTTGAAGGCTTGGTCACCGGCGTGCAGTGCTAATGGGAGGTGGTGGGACCTTTAAGAGGCAGGGCCTAGCAGAAGTCAGGTCCTCGCAGGGCATGGTCTCTGCTTCTGGCTGCCAGGAGGTGAGCAGCTTTGCTGTACCACGTGCTCCCTGCCAGGACCTTTTGCCCAGCTACAGACTCAAAGCAACAGGGCCAAGTGACCATGGACTGAGACCTCTGAAACGGAGCCTACATCAACCTTTCCTCCTCTGAGTTCCTTATTGGGCATTGCGGCACGGCAGCAGGAGGCTGACTAACACGCTTGGTCGGTGGCGGGCCGCTGTGTGCTGCCCAGGGGCTCCCAGGTCAGGAGTGCCCTGCTCTGACTTCCACTTTAAAGCACACGGTGGGAGGGCTTGGAGAGAGCGGGGCCACAGGCATTTCCTCAGGTCCTGCGTGCTCGGCCCTGCTCTCTGCCTTCCCTCTTCACCTGCACAGAAACCTGGCCTCCAGCCATGCCTCAGTCACTGCCCACTTCAGGAGGCACCTCAGCCAGGCACCCCGGGCTCCTCTGAGCTCCTCCCAGTTTTCACTTGGACGTCACCTCTGGGCAGGTGCGTCACCTCCGCGCAGGTGCGGGGCCGGCTCACCTGGCCTTGTGCAGGCAGCCCGCCCCCCTCGGGCCCTCATCAGGTCTAGCGCATCTCTGGATGATGAGCTCCACGGGGAGACCAGCATTTTTCCAGTGCCCAGAGCAGTGGCCAGCAGGCAGTGGGCACTGTTAACGCTGCTGAACAAAGGGACGCAGCTCTGCACCTCCCCCACTAGGACCCTTTTCGTTTCTGTTCCCTGGGTCTGGAATGCTCTCCCCCAGCCCCTTCCTTGTTCCTACTCTATAGGGGAGAGGGCCCAGAACACCTGGCTGGGGTGGGGTGGTAAAGGCAGTGGCTGTGGGCAGTGTGCAGCCTGCAGGTGAGACATCACACTAACATAACACAGTGGAGGATGGAGTGGGTACCAGGCAAACAACATCACAACAATGTGCAGTGAGGAAGCAGCCCCCCTCCCAAATACTGCTGAGGCAGAAATGTGCATTCCAGACTTACTATCTTGGGATTAGTAATGGCCGCAGGGTGCTCAAACTCCGTGATCATTTTCCAGGTCACATGATTAAGAAGGCGCACCTGAGGAAGGAGCCACGGCCTGGTCAGCACCTGTGGCCGGCTCTGGAGGGACCCCCCCCCCGCCCCGCTTGCTTCCCACCTTTCCATCATAGCTCCCAACTGCCAGGAACTGGCTGCTAGGGCTCCAGGCCACAGACTTGATGCCCAAGGACCACTCGTAGGCACAGTATGCGGACAGCAGCCGGCCGTCCAAGGAGTACAGCAGGATCTTATACTGCGGATGAGACGTTTAGACATGTCACATGCACCTAGAACACATCCCAGAGGGCTCTGCAGAGACGCCTGCAGCTGCGGGAAGCAGCACAGGACAAACTGTCCTCGTCCTCGGGATGTGGGAATGGTGAGATTATGAGCTTGGGCTGGGCACAACCAGAGAGGCAGCAACAGCATGTGAAGGGGGAAGGAGTGGTGTATACCCAGGGACTGGCGACGACAGTCCAAGTCACCATGTGAAGTGAGGTCCAGCCCCCATCCTGCTGCACCCACGCACCAGGGACACGATACAGGTGAGGCTGTCACTGGGCATCTTGTGTACCTCCAAGCAGGTGTCCCACACTGCCAGCACACAGCCATTTGGGGCCCACTCGATCCCCGCGAGGTCCTGGGTGTCTGTATCAAAGTGCTGCCAAAGGGGAGACGAAGACAGATCATTTCAAAATATTTTCTTCAATAAATAACTGCATTTACTTTTTTGAGATGGGGTCTCATTATGCCCAGGCTGGTCTTGAGCTCCTAAGCTCAAGTGGTCCTCCCGCTAGGCCTCCTGAAAGCTGAGGGCACGTGCCACTGTGCCCTGCTGCATTTATTTTATAACTAATTTTCTTCTGCAGAAGTGGACAAGTGCATCCACACTCTATGCCTGGAGGTGCAACGAAACCCCAGCACCCAGCACGTGTGCCATGGAAGTGCCAGGCAGGCCCACGTCTCGGTGCCCACCCACCAATGCGGCTTGGCTCCCGCTTGCCCACGCACGTGTGCCCATGCCATCCCATCTTTTCTTGTCCCAAGCCCCCTCCCTTGGGACCAGCACAGACAGATCCCTTCCAGGTAGCTCCCTTCCCAGGTTCTCGGCGCTGACAACATTCACTCCAGCACTGGGACCGTGTTCCCTCCTCTGCCTGCAGGACATCTGCGCCCACAGGGCAGCACGCTCTGCGCCACAGCACCCATACCTTTCAGCCTTGGGCCAGTGTTCCATGCAACTGTGTTCCTCTGATGTAGCATACACATGTGTGAATAGCATGGCACACAGGAGGGGAAAAGGACTCAAAGCAGACACACGCCACGTTAACTTCTAAGGCAGGCCAGCTTGCACCCCAAGTCTGATCTGCACTTAGCCACTGTGTATACGTAAGTGACACAGAGCACCCTTGCCTTTGGGAAATACAGAAGTCCCATTGTCCCTGGAATCTTAAAGACTGTCCATCGTGCCCGTCTCCTCCCCAGGCTCCCTGCTGGGAACGAGCTGCCTCACCCTCAGGAGCTGCCAGTCGCTGCACACGAAGATGCTCACATAATCCTTGCAGTCCCGCCGCTCTGCCAAGGCCATGTAGCGGCCATCCCTGGTAAAGGTTATGCCTACCGAAAGAGGAAGAAACCTAAATCAGGAGTGGCCAGTAAGAGAAAAGGCAGCAGCAGTTTTTAAGGAAGACGAGAAAAAGCAAATTTGCAGTCAAAAGAAGGGGAAACAACACAAACACCAACACAGTTTCTCTAGGTGAAACACTGTTTACAAAGGGCAAACTATGACGTGCGGTGGTCTCGCCCCTCCCAGCACGTGAAGATGTGGTGGCTGCAGTGCACAGATGCTGAGCTGCAGGGACAGCGCCCTGGTCTCTGAGAGCCACCAAGTATCACTAAGAAAAGCAGCAATGCAGAGCTGCCAGGCTTCTAGAGTATAAGCTGCAGGAAACCAAGGGGTATCTGCAGCTAGCCAAAAGTCAGCTTGTTACTACAGTTCTTTCTTTTTTTTTTTTTTGTGGTACTGAGGATGGAACCCAGGGGTGCGCTACAACTGAGCTACAACCCAGCCCTTTTTATATTTTATTTTGGACTTAATTATTTAGAACTAAATGTAAGATGAATACTTAGGAAAAACTTTGGTTGAAAATGTGACTGTATTTTGCAGTTCTGTGTTATCTTAAAATCACTCAGACCAAGTTTCATGCTTCATGAGTGAAAAAAAAAACACCTCAAATAACGTAACTACTACTTATACTCGGGAAATGTG
Source organism: Glis glis (assembly GCA_004027185.1). Lineage (NCBI taxonomy): Eukaryota > Metazoa > Chordata > Mammalia > Rodentia > Gliridae > Glis > Glis glis. The sequence continues at coordinate 3,690 of PVJS01059905.1, forward strand.
CACTATAAAAATAAAAAATAAACATGTAATCTTCTCAGTCCCAAACTGCTAATGGCCACAGAAAACCAGTACATCACCAAACTGCAGCGCTTCCCTCCGATCATTACACATGCGCACTGTGGCCTCCTGGCTCGGGAGGGCCATCGCCAGTCCTGCACTGGCCCATGACATCGCTCAGGTGTGCTTTCACCTGTCATCTGCTTCCCTCAGAGGGGGACGAGGACCCCATCACTTGTCCTTCCTCTGGGATGTCCAGATGTGACAAGCTCATCAGAAGATGCAGTCAACAGAAGAGTTAGTGATTTCACATTTAAAACTGGAAGCCCAAGGTGCGTCCTCATCAGACAGGCGGGAGGATCTGACCGCCCAGTGCCACACGAAGGTAAAGGGACACCTGCGAACTCCATGCTTCTGGCATCTTCTACAGCATGAAAGTCACACCTCTACACCTGAAGGCCACCCAGGGCGCAGGCAGGGAAAGAGGAAGACGGTCCCCTGGGATTTGATGTGCAGTTGGAGCGACTTCTACGTGTGAAACTCCCCATGACAGAAAGGTCAACAGTCCCAAAACAGAAACAGAGAACTGCTTTCCAGTAGCTCTAGTCGACTCACCCTGCGGACAGGCTTTGGGGTACTTGATGTAGGACACAGACTTTGTACACAGGGACCAGACGGTTATCCGCAGCTGTCAGAGGGGAAGGGAGGGAGAAAGGAATCAGCATGGATTCAGCATCTTTAGGAAGACCATCTCGAATCATAGAGCAGATCCCTGGTCTTCAGTACAAGATTTACTGCTGACGAGGAAGTACTGGTGCTTCCAGGAGTTTTTCTCTAACAACTGTATCCAAGTACAAATTTTACTATCCTCAATCTAATGTTCTTTGTGTTTTGCTTTGTAATGATATGAGTGACCCAAAATCAAATATGAGTGCACTTGAGTTAGCAATTTTCTTTTCTTTTCTTTTTGTGACACTAGGGACTGAACCCAGGGGCGTTCTACCTCCGAGTTACACTCCCAGACCTATTTTATTTTTATTTGGAAACAAGGTCTCACTAAGTTGCAGAGGGCCTCACTAAGTTGCTGAGACTGGCTGTGAACCTGTGATCCTCCTGTCTCAGCCTCCCAAGTACTAGGATTACAAGCATGTGCCACCATGCCCAGCTTAGCAATTTTCAAGTAATCACAGCTTGCATATTATAATAAGCCTAAAAAAATTATTTGGTCAGAGAAAAATCTTCCTTTAGGAGAGCTGTGACGTTCAGTCTCCTCTCAGAAGCAGGCACCAGCTCTGTAGCTCCAGGCTGGTTCTGGCTCAGTTCGCCAGGCGGCTGTGGGCCCGCGGTGGCGGTTAGCAGAGAAGGACCCGAGTGGGCAGCGTGCTTCCGTAGCAGACTTTGGAGCCACCACCATTGGGGACGTTTCTGCCTCTCCTCTCTGCCCTGACTCTGTAGCTGAGAGTTGGCCAGGATGGTACAAAGAGGCCAGGGGAGGACAAGGGCCCTAACAAGACACAGACACCTGTGCTGAGGGGGAAGCACACGCGCGTTCCTCCGCCAGTGTGACTCCGGAAAACACGCCTGCTTCTAGTTCAGGTTGAAAACCCAACTAACTTAACTTCTCCACATCATCGCTTCCAACAAAAGGAAAGAACACTGGACGTCAGCACTGAACACGCCACTGGCATCTGGGCACACGTGTGCTGAGCGGATGAGGGCTGGCCGCAGGGGTGCGCGGCAGGCTCTGTGTTCAGGCTGAACTCCAAACCTGCTCGCTGCTGGGAACTGGGGAACGAGGGCTGCGTTGAAAGCGGAGCCCACAGCATCCCACCAGCAGAGCTGGGATTCAACTCCCACCCGGGACGCGAAGGCCCCATAGGGTGGGTCAGGTGCTGTAAGCACTTGGGTGCAGGAGTGTCCCGTGTGCAGCACAGGGCAAGGATCACCCTCCAGAGCAGGCTGGACAATCCCATGAGAATGTCCACTTTCTTTTTTTTTGTGTGTGGTACTAGGGATTGAACCCAGGGGCATTCTACCTCTGAGCTACACCCCCAGCCCTAGTTTATTTTTTATTTTGAAACAGGGTCTCACTAAGTTGCAGAGGGCCCCACTTGTAGGTTCACAGCTGAGGCTGGCTGTGAACCTATAAAACTCCTGTCTCAGCCTCCCAAGTACTGGGATTACAAGTGTGGGCTCCCGTGATGGGACTCTTGTCACCCTCCATCTCACACAGTGTTCAACAGGCCCTCCCCTGGGAAGCACACGTTAGAGAATAGCAAAAAACAGTCTGACTTCTGTCCTTAATACCCTTCACAAATAAAGACATTTAAAACAATAACAACTGTTTTTAACTTTTGAAAAATCCAAGCTGGGTGCAATGTTGCACACCTATAATACCAGTACTTGGGAGGCTAGAGACAGAAGGATTGCAAGTTTGAGGTAAGTGCACAGTAACTTAGACCCTGTTTCAAAATAAAAAATAAAAAGGAGAGCCAGGCATGGTGGCGCACACTTGTAATACCAGTACTTGGGAGGCTGAGACCAGAGGATCCAGGTTCACGACCAGTCTCAGCTACTTAGTGAGGCCCTGTTTCAAAATAAGAAGAATAAAAAATAGGGCTGGGCATGTAGCCCAGAGGTAGAATGCCCCTGGGTTCAATCCCCGGTACTGCAAAAAAATTAATTAATTAATTTAAAAAAAAACAAAAAGGAAAGCTGGGAATATAGTTTAGTGGTAGAGAGCTTGCTTAGCAGGTGTGAGAACCTAGAACCAACCCCAGTACACACAGACATACACATACACACACACACACACACACACACACACACACACACACACACACCACACTCCAAGAAAAAGGGGGGGGGCAGGTGTGATGGGGCATGTCTGTAATCCCGGCTACTCAAGAGGCTAAAGCAGGAAGATCACAAGTTTGAGGCCAGCCTATACAACTTAGTAGATTCAGTCTCAAAATAAAAAGGGCTGGGGGTGTAAATCAGAGGTAGACCACCTCTGGGTTCAATCCCCAGTACCAAAAACAAACAAAAAGGTAGCTAAATATACACCTGTGTCAACTCTATTAACTCCCTCAGCTGGGGGCCTCCCTGTGGATACTTTCTATCAGAGGACAGCTCACAAGGGCACAAGGGCCCTGCGGGAGCGGTGCACCAAGGAGACACCAAGACCTGGACAGCCTGGAGCGAGTGGAAGAGCACACCCAAAGCTCTGCACATCAGACGGCCCCACTGCCCGGGATTCCAGAAGGTAAGACCACAGAGACAAACTGGCCAGAGGCTGCCTGGGGCGGGAGGTGGGGAGAGGACTATGAGGGGCACGAGGCCCCCCTTATCATGGTATCAGAGTTCTCGGGGAATTACCTGTGAAACAACCACTGAACTACACACATGAAGTCAGTGAATTTTATTGCTTGTAAGAAAAAAAATTTTTTCCCCTGTTTTGCAATGCTAGGGATTAAAGGCCAGGCCCTCATGCAAGTGAGGCAAGTATCCCACCAGTGAGTTGACCACTCAGCCCTACACTTATTTTATTTTTTTGTGGTACTGGAAATGGAACCCAAAGATGTTTTACCTCTGAGCTACACCCCTAGCCCTTTTTATTTTTTGAATTTATTTTAAAGATTTATTTTAAAGCTAACTATAGGTTACACACTAAAATTTAAGGACACAGAAAGGTTGAAAGGATAGAGAAAGATACACCATGAATTCAGTGCTGGATGTCACTGGTAAAGATGGACTTCTAAAGCTGGGTGTGGTGGCGCACGCCTGTAATCCCAGTACTTGGGAGGCTGAGACAGAAGGATCGCAGGTTCGAGGCCAGCCTCAGCTACTTAGGCCCTCGGCAACTTAGTGAGACCCTGTTTCAAAATAAAGAATAAAAATAGGGCTGGGGGTGTAGCTTGGAGGTAGAATGCCCCTGGGTTCAATCCCCAGTACCGCAAAAAAAATAAAAAAAAGATGGATTTCTAAATAAATGATGCAGAGAAAAGATAAATATAGACCTATGCTTCATACCACACACCATTATGCACTCCACATGAACCTGAACCACATTTAAATTAAGCATGTGTGTGTGTATGTGTGTGTGTGTGTGTGTGTGTGTAAAACACAGCATGAAAGCATTCAACTTCAATAATTAAGAAGATAAAAATTAAAACCAAAACATGATACCATTTAAGTTCAACTGGACTGACAATGATTTTAAATCTTGATTCAAAAACTCTAGAAAGCTGAACACTTCCATTTGTGCTAGCCAAGGGAGAGCCTCTTAGAGATGAATTCTGGGTATGTCAGTAGGAGACAAGGATGACAGATTGATGGCCACATGGCTCCTGACAAGTCAAATTCCCAGCAGCGGAATGGCTAAATCAATTGTGACATGATTTTTCTTACAAGGAATGAACAAACCAGCCATACCTGTTGACATGGATGGATCTAAAAACACTGTAAACTACTGTGAACCAAATATAACAATTATAGACAGATATATGATAAGGCCCCCCAGAAAAGCGAGGAAATGCTCTGCTGCCAGGCCTGCTGGTGGGCAACCCCGACTGCACACTGAACCGTTTAAAGGGCACAACTTCCTTCTTCTTATTGACACACAGGAGGCAGGGCCTCTTTGACCCTCCACAGCAGCTTCATACGGGCTGTGCATTCGGAAGGGTACCCAGCGCCCTGACAGTCCTGAGAGAGAATGTGTAGCACCCCTCACTTGTGGGTGAATGCACTGATGCCCGGTGCCTACGGGGCCACTTCCTGGTCAGCAAGCCCTGTGCGGCTTCCTCACTGGTGTGACTGAAGTCTGCATGAGTACTTGGGCCCATACTTCATGCCAGGAGGTTCCTGGTATTCTTCTATGCCTAATCTTAACATTACTCCAATGCCACCAGCAAAGCAGCCAGGACCCTAGTCTTAGGTTGAACAATGTCATACAAACACACTCTATGCAGTTACCTTTTTCTGTGCAAATGTATGTTTAAATATTAATAGATATGTAATACAGGATGCTCAATAAAAAAAGTTACTTTTCTAAGGTTTATAAACTTTGCCTACGGTAACTTCTCCTTTTGGGTCGTTAAAGTAAGAGTATGAGGCTGACCATGTCACGAGCCGTACGGACGCTGGAGTTTGGGCTGAAGAATTTTGCACATGAAGACTGCTAGATGAAGCTATAGGAACGCTCGAATTATCCCCTCTGGAGACACTCGGGCTCTGTGTACCTTTAAAATGTCAATGTACATAGTACAGAGAAATTAAGTAGCCTCGTTTCCTGTCTCACTTTCTAATAGCTTAAGATAATACACACTGAAGTATTTCCAAAAATCAAAACTGAAAATACGTGAGGCCACACAGCTGTCCGAGGCAGTCAATTCAGCAGGCCCTGCAGAGCTGGGTAGAAACTTTATCCCAGCTGATTCAACCCGAAAAAAGCTGAGTGAAATCCTGCAGGCCCACTCTGCTTTCTCATGGCTGGGAAATACTCCCCGTAGTTACCATTACCACTCAGCCAGGAGCACCGGCTGCCGCCATGTGGGGAGGTTGTCATGATGCAACAGCAGCCCCGATGGCTAGGAACGCTGCGTGGGTCTAGGCCCGACACTGGGTCACAATGCCTGTGGGAAAGCACATCACTAAAGGAACTGTGCATTTCCCTGTATCTTCAAAATGTACTGCTGACGTCAAAGACCTCCTACCTAACCACCTCAAAATTTTAACTAAGTATACTCACACTAACCTTTATTTTAGTGTGTGTGTGTGTAGGGGGGGTACTGGGGACTGAACCCAGGGGCATTCTACCTCCGAGGTACACCCCCAGCCCTTTTTATTTTTTATTTGGAAACAGGTTAAGTCTCGCTAAGTCTCTGAGGCTGGCCTTGAACCTGCAATCCTCCTGTCTCAGCCTCCCAGGTACTAGCCTTTAATGAGATGTACACACCACTTTATCTCTGACATCTGCTCAGATCTCCCAAGTTCACCTTGGTCCTGCTCTGCACCCTGCCGGGCACACACATGTGCACATAATGCTTAGTGTATGGGAGTAATGTGGCTGTCAGTCATTGTGCTGAATGACCACGCGGAGACCGAGGCCTTAGAGGAAAGACAGCCTGGGAGTTCACAGGAAAGTGTATTTGCTCTTGCTGAGTTCAAAAAACTGTTTAAATTCTGTAAAATGTTTAGTTCAATCCCCAGTACCACCAAAAGAATTTTTTAATTTTTTTTTTCTTGAAAGCTAGACTAAAAGATTATACATTTCTGGGCTCACAATACTCTGACTTACAGTAGACATGCTACTTCACTACTTCCGGGCTATTCCTGGAGCAGAGGAGGGGCCTGCATCTGGAGGCCTCACACTTACGTGGAATTCAGTCGTATTCAGAATGTGGCGCCCGTCAGGGCTCCAGCATGAAGAGACCAGCCCCGCGGAGCCCTCGTCAATTTTGCAGTGCCATTCCGGCTGCTCCAGAGACCAGACCTGGATTCAAGAGAGAGAGAGATGTACCACTGCAAACCAGCAGGCACACCCAGCGCGCCCTACCCGGGACAGATGTGGCTGGACAACCGAGGAGCCACTGCTTGGCGTCGGGACGCAGGGCAGCTCTAGTCTTTCACCACAAACACTGCGCTAGATCCTACCACAGCGCAACCACGCTCCTTGGGGATTTCTTTCGTGTGTGTGTGTGTGTGTGTGTGTGTGTTATTAGGGATTGAACCCAGGGCATTCTACATCAGAGCGATACCCCCAGCCCTTTATTTATTTTGAAACAGGGTCTTGGTAGGCATTTAAACAATTAGAGAACATTTTCATTTTAAAAGAAAACTGACTTTGAGCTGTACTGCCTTTTTTCCAAACTAGAAGGGGAGAGAACAAAACCATCCTGCTGACACTCCACGAGGGTTCCCTAATTCTAACCCCAAATAGCAACATACCCCTCCAAGAGCCCCGTTTAACATGGCACGCACCTGCACAAGCCCCATTAACACATAGCACACACCTGCACAAGCAGTTTCTACATGGCACACACCTCCACAAACTCCATTTACACACGGCACACACCTGCAAGAGCCCGTGTACACATGACATACCTGCACAGTCCCGTTTATACACGGCACACACCTGTACCAGCTCCTTTACACATGGCACACACCAGTTCAAGCACCATGTACACACGGCACACACCTGCACAAGCGCCAGTTTATACATGGCACACGCCTGAACTAGCCTCCATTTACATGTGGCACACACCTGCACAGGCCCTGTTTACACATGGCACACACCTGCACGAGCCCCTATGTACACAAGGCACACACCTGAACAAGCCTCCATTTACACATGGCACACATCTGCACAAGCCCCCGTTTATGCATGGCACACACCTGAACAAGCCTCCATTTACACACGGCACACACCTGCACAAGCCCCCGTTTATACATGGCACACACCTGAACAAGCCTCCATTTACACATGGCACACATCTGTACAGGCCCTGTTTACACATGGCACACACCTGTAAGAGCCCATGTACACATGACATACCTGCACAGTCCCGTTTATACACGGCACACACCTGTACCAGCTCCTTTACATATGGCACACACCTGCACGCGCCCCCGTTTACACATGGCACACACCTGCACGAGCCCCCGTTTACACATGGCACACACCTGCACGAGCCCC
>PVJS01059906.1:0-11381 GCA_004027185.1 Glis glis
ACTTAGTGAAGACTAAAGCCTTCATGACACCCAGCCAACCCTGGCTGAATGTCTGCCCCTCATATAACAGAAGAGCTGGGTTTTTCAAACAGAAGTCAGGTATGGGGCACCGGAGAACAGTCAGTAGGTCACACCTATAAGTGTACAAAGCACAGGCTCAGGAGACAGGGAGGTGTCAAGAGTCATGATAGGCAAAAGAGCCAAAATCCAGGGAGAAATAGTAAGCTAAGTCAAGGTGTCAGCAATCAAAGTGCCAAGACATGAAGTTAATTCAGAAAAATTAGGTTGGCTTCAGCAAAAATTCGTCCATATTCTCACTGCAGATGAAGGAACTAGTCCTGGTTGGGCATTGTTGAGCTAAAAGCAACAGCATGGTACAGTGAAAAGACCAGTGGGTATCCAGTAAGGAAGTCTGGTCTCACCATCTTGGGTTCAAATTATTTTGGCAATTAATTGTTGTAGAATGCATTGGGTATTTATTTATAATGTGTCAGATGCTGAACAAAGTGCTAAGGACTCAAAAGAACTCTTGATCTAGAGCACGAGAGAGGGATATAAAAATGGAGAAATTTCAGCATGGGCAAATTATGTTAGCTATAACAAAGTAGGTGGTGAGGACTTCCATTTAAGGTTCATCAAAATAAATCCCCTTGATGAAAACTCAGAACACTAAGATAAATATGTTTAAAGTCCCCTAACATGGGAAAGAAATAACAGATTAGAGTACAATAAGGTCAAAATATAAGGGATTTGGGAACTGAGGTGTTTTGCCATTCCAGACAAACTTGGCTTTCAGTCATGGTGGCCTCACGGGGTCAAGGTGCAGAAGCAAAAGCCCAAGGCCTTCCCTAGGGGGAGAGACTAATAAAAGACTCTTCCCATTGTTAAACTCAGACCCAGAAGGATTATACTCTGATGGAAAGTAGGGGCTAAAGGTATTCCCCTTCAGGGTTAAACAAGAAGAGTGGACATAAAAGAAATACAAACATGTTACTGAGTGTTGAGGCCATGAATTTGTCCTCATGTGAAATGTGAGGATGAACTTGCATCATCTGGGTGGTTGAGGAAATATTAAGCTGTCAACTTGACCAGAGATGATAAGAACTAATACACTAATTCAGTAAAGTTGCAGGACACAAAATCAGCATACAAAAACTGGTAACATTTGTACACACTAACAATGAACTAGACAAAAAAAGAAGTTGAGAAAACAATCACAATTAAAATAGCATCAGAAGACAAATACTTGGGAATGAATTTAACTGAAGAGGGGAAAATATGGACAATGAAAGCCATAAAACACTGATGAAAGAAATGGAAGTAGAAGTAAATTGAAAGATAACCTGTGTTCATTCATTAGAAGAATTAAAATTGTAAAAATACCCATGCTACCCAAAGTGATCTACAGATTCAGTGCAATCCCCATCAAAATTCCAATGACATATTTCACAGAAATAGAATCTCCTTGGACACCACCCAGAGAGTAATCTCAACATCATTGGTTGTTCTTGAATAGTTTAAATGGATACCTGCTGATAATAAAATGAAAGTCAGGACCAGGAACACCCTAAATCAGCTTGTGAGTACAGGATGAGGTGATACTCACATACCTTATCCTGCCCACCCTTCACAAAAGTCCCCTATAAAAGAAGAGCTCTACGCTTCCAAAGGGCTTCTCTCACTTTTGGGGTGTACTGCATTCTTCCTTGAAGGTGTATTCCCTCTATGTACCCCCCAGAATTGGTATGGAACTGTCATGGTAAAACACGATAATTCTGTGGAGAGTCCTGAGGAGTTCCCACAATTGGGGAAGGGAAACTCACCTCAGGACTTTGGGGTCCTTGACTTTCTTGGTGTAAAAGAATTTCAGCACTGCTGGTCAGAAATAAAGACAGGTTTATTTAGGAAAGTGAGAATACACGTTTAAGAGAGAATGCAGGCCACCTCGAAAGTGTGAGAGCAGTCTCTTAGTAAGGTTTCACAGTTCTTATTTTATAGGACCCCCATGAGGGAGTGGGCAGGGTCCCACAGCAGGGGTGGAGGTCTGGACTTCCTCTTAATCCTCAAGTTCCCAGCATAGATGGGTGGTGACTCAGGAATCCCAGGTGGGGAGAAAGGCCATTGTGATTAAGGGTGTGGGTCTATTGAGGCTTCTACTTTAGAACAGACCTTGTAGGGTGGAGTTAAAGATTATGAAGTTTCTAGATAAGATTTTCCCTTTCCTTCTTCTCCTTTCTACATAATATTTTACTTCTCCTATCCTACCTCAGAACCACAAAATATCCCTTATAACCCAAACAATCAAGCATATAGAACAAAGCTTGAGGTACCACTCTACCTAACTCCAAAAAATAGCTCAAAGCTGTACAAATCAAAAGAGTGTGTTACCTGCATAAAAACATAAACTGCATAAAATAGAGAACAAAGCAATAAATCTATGCATTTATGATCAACTTATCTTTGACAGAGGTGCCACAAACACACAATGAGGAAAAGACTTTCTTTTCAACTAATGGCACTGGGAAAATAATGTTCACACACAAATAAATGAAATTTGACCCATATCTTACACCATATCAAAAATCAACTCAAAATGGATTAAAGATTTAAATGTACAATTTGATACTGTAAAACTACTAAAAGAAAACAGGGAAAAGCCTTTTGGTACTAGGGATTGAACCCAGGGACATTCTACCTCCAAGTGACACCCCAGCCCTATTTTATGTTTTATTTTGAAATAGAGTCTAAGTTGCTGAGAGCCTCATTAAATTTCTGAGACTGGCCTAGAACCTGCAATCCTCCTGTTTCAGCCTCCCCAGTACTGGGATTACAGGTATTTGTTACCACACCTGGTAGGGAAAGCTTTTAGACATTTGTATAGGCAATGATTTTTTTTAATATGACACAGAAACTATTGGCAGCAAAAATCAAATAATATTCAACCAAACTAAAAAGCTTCTGCACATTAGTTTTCCCATTAGTGGCCTTTTTCTTCCAGGATACCACATTACAGTTAGTTCTGATGTCTCTATATTCTCTTATAATTTGTGAGAGTTCCTCAGTCTTTCCTTGTTTGTTTTGTATGTTCTTGACAGTTTTGGAGAGTACTGGTCAGCTATTTTGTAGAATGTCTCTCAATGTGAGTTTCCCTGCTGCTTTCTCATGATTAGACTGAGATTATGGATTTCTCATCACATCATATTAAGGGATACATGATATCCATGTGACTTGTTAGTAATCATGTTAACTGTGATCACTAAGGTGGTGTCTGCCAGGTTTCTTCATTGTGAAGTTACTCTATTTCCTTTTCTATACTCTATTCCATAGAAACCGATCATTAAACCAAGCTCACACCCAAAGAAAGGGGAAGGGTTAAGCTCCACCTCCTGGATAGAGGAATATGAAAATAATTGTGAACACACGTTAAAGCCACTATAGTATTTAACAAATATTTAAGTAGAGATACCTTGAGGCTATGTTTCTTAATGTTTTGCCTGCTCATGTTAGCATTCATTATTACATTGGTGTTCTAATGGTGGTTTTCCATTTCCTTCTTTTCTTCTACATTATTGGGAATTCTTCTGTAAGGAATAGCTCTCCCTTCTTACCCATTTATTTATTCCTTCAATCATTTTTATAGCAGTAGGGACTCATGAATATTTAGTTCATTCTTTGCACTATAATCCAATATAATGATTATATCATTATTTATTTAGTACCCAAATTATTCCAGTTTTGGCCATTAAGAACTCTTTCAGATTGGCTCCAGTGTCCTTCTGACATGCTTTCATCCTTTATTTGGCACTTTTCCAGCCCCAATCCTAGAATTATCAGTTCTCCAAGGATCTTTGGCTCCTTTTACTGGATAATATTATTTAGGAACCCTGTTTTGGATGCAGGGTGTGCTCATTGCCACTGGGGTGTCATTGCTTCTAAGCCCTCTCAATGGACAGAACTTGGAGATTTCATATATACATGCATATGTATATATATGCATATGTATATATGTGAATACTAACATATATACACATATGAATGTTAACCCATGTATGTATGACACATACACATATGTATATATTTGCTTCTATATCTATGTCTATATGTATATATGTGTGTATATATGTGTATATGTAAGCACATATGAGTTCATACTCATATCCTTGGCTGTAATCTAGCACCATATGATTCATTCTTTTAGCATTTCCACTTTGCTTATTTGTAACTTCTTTCTCTAAGAAATCTAGCCCCTATGATCCATCCATCATTCAATTACTTATTTGTTCAGCCTTAGTGTATATATAATGTAGTTTCAAATTGCTAACCCTGTATCCCTATGAGAAAAAAAAGTCACTAACTAGAGTACACAGTTTATATACCATAGCTTTTGTCTTTCCCTTTACAATATTTAATAAAAATACTATTATCAGAAGTTACTTAGGTCAGCTTTTTCCTCTACCCCATTCTATGAGGTTATATCATACATCTGTGATATGGTTAGATTCATTTGTCACAGGCTGGCATTGCCTCCTGATTTCCTTGACATCCTGTTTAAATTTTAGAAAGTGGCACACAGTAAATTTCAATCTTTGTAGTGTACAGGTCTGTAGATTTTAAAATGCATACTCAGGTATCTGTCAACCATTGTACCATGGAGAACAGTTGGATCACCCAAGCCATTTCTTTGTGCAATTCCATTTGTAGTCAACTACACCTCTCACCCCAACCCTGACCATCACTGATACATTTTCAATCTCTATATTTTCCCTTTTCCAGAATATACCACAAATGGAATTATGAAATGCATAATCCTTCTTATCTGGGTTTATACTATATATATTATATTTACTATTCATCCATGTGGTTGGCAGACTAGTAGCTCATTCCTTTTTATCACTGAGTAGTATTCCACTAGATGAATTGACCACAGCTTATTTATCCATTCAGCTATTGAGTAATATCTTTGTTGTTTCCAGTTTTTGGCAATTATGAACAAAGCTACGATAAACGCTCACATATAGGTTTTTGTATGTGATGTGAATATATATTTTTTCAATTTACTTTATCACCTAAAAGTGGCAGTATTAGGTCATATGATAAGTATGTGTTTACATTTATAAGTTAAATTACCAAACTGTCTTACAAAGTTATTGTATCATTTTGCATTCCCACCAACAGTAAATGAGAAGTATTGGTACTTTGCATCCTTGTCAGAAATTGGTGTTATCTTATATCCTTTAAAAAATTTAGCTAGTCTTAAAAGGCACATAATGATTTTCACCAAGGTTTTTATTTGCGTCTCCCTAATGGATTATGATGTTGACCATCTTTTCATGTGCTTATTTACTTATATCCTCTTTTGTGAAGTTTCCGTTTAAAACTGTTGCCTTTTAAAAAATTGGGTTGTCACTGGGCGTGGTGGCACATGCTTGTAATCCCAGTTCTTGGGAGGCTGAGACCAGAGGATCCGGGTTCTCAGCCAGCCTCAGCTACTTAGTGAGGCCCTCTGCAACTTCGTGAGACCCTGTTTCAAAATAAAGAATTAAAAAATAGGGCTGGGGGTGTGGCTCGGAGGTAGAATGCCCCTGGGTTCAATCCTCGGTACCAAAAAAAGAAAAATGGGTTGTCATTTACTTACTATTGATTTTTAAGCATTCTTTATATATTATTGATATATCATTTGTTTGATATGTGGTTTATAAATATTTTCTCCCAATCTGTGGGTTTTCTGCTAACTTTCCTCCATTGAATTTTTTGGACCTTTATAAAAAGTCAGTTGCTCATCTTTGTGTAGGCCTGTTACTGCATCCATTGACCTATGTGTTTATCCCTTGGCTAAAACTAAACTGTATCAAGGAATGTGGTATTATAATAACTCTTAAAATCACATAGAATGATTCTTCCAACTTTATTCATATTTTTCTAAAATCTTTTGGTTATTTTAGTTTCTTTACCATTCCAAATATATTTTAGAATAAAACTGTCTATATTTAAAAAATGATCTTGGGATTTTCATAGGAATTGTGTTAGCCTGTATATCAATTTGTAGAACATTGACATCTTTACTATGTACAATTTTTCAATCCATGAATATGGTATATATATATCCATTTATTTAGGTATTTGATTTCTTTCATTATCATTTTTTAGTTTTACAATTACAGATTTAGTTATTCTTAAAATCAGATTTATACTTAAGTATGAGAAAGAGCAGGGGAATGGAGGAAGGGCTTATAATTTCAAGTAGGAAAGTCAAGGTGATATTTGAGAAAAGACCTGAATGCCATGAGGGGATTAGTCACTCTGATATCTAAGAGAAGAGAATTTCCTGTACTACAAAAGTTTTATGAGTATAACACTTCTACGATGGGAGCATTCTAAGCAGGAGAGTGTAAGGGAGATAGTTTACTGGAATAGGGAAAATGAGGGGAAAAGTAGTAGGAGAGAACAAGTCAGGAAATTGGGGTACAGGCCTGTAGAGGACTTGCAGATTAGGCCTTACATAGGACTTCAGTTTATATTCTGAGTGAAATGGTAAGACCCTGGAGGGGTTTGTGCAGAGGAAAACCACAATCCCCTTTTCATTATATGAGAACCCCTCTGGCAACTATGTTGAGGATAGACTGTAAGTGACCAAGGATGGAAGAAACAAGAGCAGTTTAGAAGACTATTTCAGTAAACCAAAAGTGATTTGATTCTGAAGAGTTGGTTCATTCAACAAATATGCACAGAGAAATGGTGGAAGCCGTGGGAAGTTACCAATGATACCACCAAAGCTCAGGCAGCAATCTGGAAAGTGACAACTATGAAACCAAGTTTGGGAAAGAAAAATATATTACAACAGCATGAATAACCCATCAGATTACAAAGGTAAAACCTCATTTGTATTTAGTTTATACCACCTATGGTGCAAACAATGTGGAGAATGGGGAAACTAAGATGTTGTCAGATCCATCCTCTTTGCTTGAACGAACAGCAGATTCTCTATTATTGGCAATGGGTTGCCACAGAAATATGTATGACCTAGCTATTAGTTCGGCAAAAAGTATAAGGGTTCCATATTAGGAATTAGGGGACTGGATTCAGATGAAGTAGTACTGAACAGTAGTTTTATTTCTTGAGAAAACTCAAATGTGAATTAAACTGAGATAGTCCTGTTTATCAGGGAAGAACAGCAGAAGTTTACTTAGCTTTGTTGCTGCTGCTGAGCTGTTGATGTGTGATCCCAAATTACACCTCTAGCTTTTGATGTGTGCATTCATAAATGCTTGTCATGGGGCCTGATATAATTAAATGGATTTCCAAATGTTTTTTGAGGTACATTGCCCCTCCATCCTCAGAGTACTGTGGTCGTCATACCATAGATCCTCATTAGGCAAAGGCTTACAAATCTTCAGTGACTTCATAAAGATAGATTATAAAATTAAATCAGGGTTTTTAATGTTGAAAGTTATGAGCTGGAATTTTATTAGGGCATATTTTTCTTCCTCCTACTGCACATATATGCAAATAGCATATAGTCTTTATATAATTCCAGTACTAGTGATAGACTGTTTACTTATTTTAAAAAGTAATTTAGAACAGAATGTATAACTATGCCTTAGTGGATATAAAATAGACTAAAGTTATTCCTTAGATTAGTTCATCATTCCAGGGAGGGGGTTCAAATTATCTATAATTTGGCTTATAATCTAATGGAAGCCTCCTGAAATGCTAGAATAATAAACATGGATTTTTCTAGTTTGTTAGAGAGTCACTGCGTAATATAATCCTAGAAGTAGAAGGACATTTATCTGTTATCAAGTCATGCCTTTCAAAAAAGGGAATTTTCTCCCCTGACTTCCGAAGAATTGCTCGCTAAGTCTTTGCTTGAACATTTTCATCAATGAGGAACTCACTGCAGTTTGGAATAACTTTGTCTTCTCAGCTCTATCTCCCCAGCCCTTCTACCTACTGATAGGACCCATTGGAATAAATCAGAACTGGCCCACTCCCTCTTCCACTTGAATATCTTTCAAATGGTACTTCAAGTGGCCCCTGCCCTTCAGACGTTTCCATGAGTTGGTGCCTTCTGCTGGATGTGCATATGTTAAATTTTCTTCCTCACTATTGACATCCTTGGTTTTGAATACCAAGCACTTTGACATTACAGCTGGGTCTTTTTCTGGAGCCCCCTGATATGTCTGTCTCAGGAGGTCATTTACCTTAATAATAATAAAAAGTGTTCACAATATTTCTTGGGCCAAAGGGGAGAACTAGGAGTGGAGGGAGTCCAACTATCTAGAAGCCAGGCTAGCTCAGAGTCATGCAGGACAACTTTCAAGTATGGTAAAAAGACCAAAGAATGCAAATACAGTAAAAGTTTTGGGTCACATAGTCTCCCTCCCTAAGTATAATCAGCCAAATATATTGGTTGGAATCTTCTGAAACCTTGCCATCTTTTCTGTCTCCCCATACTTTAACTGATTAATTGCTAGAAGTTACCTTTTAGAATAGTGAATTAGACCACTAAATGCTATATTTGATTAATAAAGTGATATAACTGTTCCACAGGTAGTTAGAGTAAGATTAGTTCAGTGTTCTTAGGGGCTGAACTGTATCAATTAATCAACCATTTGATCTGCTCTTAAGTGACTGACCATCAGGAACAAATACTAATCTTCCTGGATTGGGTTCATTGATAATAGTTAATATTTATTTATTGCTTATTATGTGCAAGACAGTGTGTTAAGCACTAGGTCATTTAATCCTCAGAATAACTTTATTAGGGAAGCTTCATCACCCACGTTTGGCAGATGAAAAACTGAACATCCAGAGAGGTCAAATGATTTGCTGTATCTCACACAGCCACTAAATAGTGGGCACAGGATTCAAATTCATATCTGTCTCACTGTAGAAGCCCAAGCTCATGATCATTATATTATTCCATAGTGGTCGACAATATAGCTCTGTAGATGTAACATCAGGTTTAGGGCTCATCATGCAAGACTGGAGGAAGAAGTGGGACATTCTGGTGGGTCAGTAATCAATTCAAGCTGAAATGTTATCCATTCATTATTTAACATCTTTTTTTCCTTTTTTATACTTTTATTGGTGTAATATAATCATATATCATAGTGAGATTCAAAGCGATACAAACATACATGTACATATCACTTGGGGCTGGGATGTAGTTCAGTGGTAAAGTGCTTGCCTTGCATGCACAAGGCCCTGGGTTCAATCCCCTGTACCTAAAAGAAGAGTAATAAAAACAAGGTTTCAACATCCCTTTCTATTCACCCTCAATATCATTATCCAGGACCTGCTGGGGGCCTCTGTTTTATTCCCTCCCACATTCCTAGACCTCATCTTCACACAGAAAGTTCTCTCTGGATTGTAAGATGTCAAATATATGATAGAATAAATGAATTCATCCTAATGTATGAAAAAGAGAAGACGAGAGCACATATACCCAAGAATCTCCCTTCATTACTCCAGTAGCATGTTCTTTTTTAATGGGAGACTTGATGCACACCTCTGAATTAGTTCCTAACCTTGAAGAATGACAAAAATGGTGGGGATCTTAGGGGGTTCCAAACAAGCACATGGTGGAGGTATATTAGATAAGGTGTGATTGTGGAGGACTTCAGATTGCAGTTCTTTTTAGGGTTAATTTCATAGATGTGCGATGAGGATAATCAGTTGAAAATTCAGATATCACATCCACTTTACATAAAAACATACATATCTCAGGCAAAATTGGGGTGATGTTTTCATCTGTAGCAAAGCCACTGATCAAGCCACTGCCCAGGTCAATCAAGTGCTTTGTTTTCCTAATGCAAATGTTATACTGAACTGTAGTACTACTAGCTTCCTGGCTGCAATTAAAAAAAAACAAGGTGTGTGTGTGTGCGTGTGTGTGTGTGTGTGTGTGTGTGTGTGTGTGTGTTTAAATACATTTCAGATAACAAGATAACTAGATTACTGTCATAAAATTCCAGAAGCTCTTGGCTGAAAAGTGATATGCTAAATATTGCTTTCCAATTTTCAGTTTAATGCCTGAAAGAGATAAGCACGTACTTTTATCGCCAGTAATACAAAATGCAAATCTATTAGAATAGCAATAATAACTACTTGGTGTTAGTGAATGGGGAAGCTCTTAAAGGAAATAATTGGTGTTTGGGTCTCTTTGTCACCAAAGATCTGTCTCGGAAGGTTAAAAGTTAGTTTCACGATTGTTTATAACTGTTTTTCAGGAATTGTTTTCATGGTGTTCCAAAGTGAGCAAAAAAGGGAAATGTAGAAAGTATGGACCTAAGCTGGGCGTGGTGGCACATGCTTATAATCCTAGTAAATGGGAGGTGGAGACTGGAGGATCTGGGTTCGTGGCCAGCCTCAGATACTTAGTGAGGCCCTCCGCAACTTTGTGAGACCCGGTTTCAAAAATAAAGTATAAAAAATAGGGCCGGGGGTGTAGCTCAGAGGTAGAACGCCCCTGGGTTCAATCCCCGGAACCACAAAAAAAAAAGTTGGGACCTAAAGAAGGAGACCCATATGAAAATAATAAATTGATTTGTTTCTTTAGTGTTCTATAGTTTTCATTGTAGAGATATTTTACCTCCTTGGTTAGATTTATTCCTAAGTACTTTTGAGGCTATCGTGAATAGGATTGTTTTCCAGATAACCCAATAAAAATGGGCATTTGAACTGAATAGATACTTCTCAAAACAAGAAATACAAATGCTCAATAAATATATTTAAAAATGTTCAACAAAATGCTGAGTGCATGTATGTTTCTATCAGTTTGAACCTCGCTATGATGTATAATTACAATGCACTAATGAAAGTATATTTAAAAAGAGAATGATATGTTGGGAATGGTGACACATACCTAATCCCAGTACTTGGGAAGCTGAGACAGGAGGATCGCAGGTTCGAGGACAGCCTGAGCAAATAGTGAGACTCTCATCAACCTAGCAAGACCCTGTTTCAAAATAAAAATAAAATAGGGCTAGGGGTGTAGTTCAGAGGTACCAAAAAAAAAAGAGAGAATGATAAATCAAGCAGGACAAGTGGAATTAATTTAGCAAATAGCAAACACTTTAGCTTAAATGACCAGTCTGCACAGTGAATTTCTATGTATAGCTTATAATGAATAAACGATATAACCTAATTAAAGCTTTACCATGGTGTTCTTAAAAAAGGGTATGGTTATCAAAACTGTGGTTACCATACAGAATGAATTGGTATTCTTAAAATAAACAGAAAAGTAAAAATGTTCAATTGAGGACTAAATTTCTTCCATGAGGTAAGCCAGAGTAATAATGTCTGTATTAGTTTCCTGGGGCTCACATAAATTACTACCCACTTGCTGACTTAAAACAAGAGAACTGTATTGTCACTCA
>PVJS01059907.1:0-11381 GCA_004027185.1 Glis glis
ACCAATAAAATTATTATATATATATATATTTTTGAGGTACTGGGGATTGAGCCCAGGGGCATTCTACTTCCGAGCTATACCCCAGCCCTATTTTATATTCTTTATCTTGAAACAGGGTCTCACTAAGTTGCGGAGGGCTTCACTAAGTCGCTGAGGCTGGCCGCGAACCTGCGATCCTCCTGTCTCAGCCTCCCAAGTACTGGGATTACAAGTGTGCGCCACCACGCCCGGCTTAAAATTATTTTTAAAATGGGGCAAATAAAGTCTTTGCTCCCTGAATCATAAACACAGAAAAATACTATCAGAAATGACTTTCAGGAATTGCCTTTTACTGTAACATTAGTAATGACATTTCTTATTTACCAGTCTGAGCACCATTGTAAACATGTGAAGAAGTGTCTTGTTTTTGTTTGTTCCCCTTCTGGGATGCAGCTGTCCTCACTGTCATCACAGTGCCTCTCCCATCCACTGACCTTCTTATCCTCGGCCCACAAACCCCAGATGCCTATAGCATGGATTCAGGAACTAATTCCCAATCTTTTTTTTGTGTGTGTGGAACTGGGGATTGAACCCAGGGGCATTCTACCTCCAAGCTGCACCCCCAGGCCTAATTTTTATTCTTTATTTTGAAACAGGGTCTCACTAAGTTGCTGAGGGCCTCACTAAGTAGCTGAGGCTGGCCATGAACCTGCGATCCTCCGGTCTCAGCCTCCCAAGTACTGGGATTACAAGCGTGCGCCACCACGCCCAGCATTCCCAATCTTTTCACCACCAAAGTGGTGCGCAGAGACAGTGCCTATGTACACAGAGACAGATTTAAATGATTTTATTTGCCACCCTAAGAAGGTATAATTTTATTAACATGCAAGGACTCTTGATCTTTTATCAACCTCTGTATTAAGTGTAGCAGCAAAGCTGGGTGTAGTGGCACACGCCTGGAATCCCAGTATTTGGGAGGCTGAGACAGGAGGATTCCAGGTTCGGGGCCAGCCTTAGCAACTTAGCAAAACGCTGATTCAAAATAAAAATAAAAAGTGCTGGGGATGCAGCTCAGAGGTAGAATGTGTTCAATCCTCAGTACCACCACCCCCCAAAAAGTGCAGCAACAATACAGAAATAGGCTATACAAGGATTTGCAGAGTGTGCACTATACAACTCCAGAAGGAAAGTGGTTTAAACCCTGTGAAAAAAGGAGGCATCGGCCATACAGGACTTTGCCCCTCACGTGGTATAGATGCCGCACAGTCTGCTAAGCCCCAGCTCCTCTGCCGCTGCCAAGGATGAACACGACGGCCTTGGGGAGGCATTTGGTGTCTGTGTTTATAAAGCGATGGGGTTAATAATCTCTAAGGTCCAACTTACTTGCTAGGCTTTAAAAAAAAAAAAAAAAGAAAGAAGACACATAGAATCCGGAGACCCCAGCTCTACTTTCAGTTCTGTGCTGTGAGACCTTATGTACCTTTTCCCCAAATGTTAAAGTAGGACTAACTTGAGTAACTCATGAGAATGATAGTAAAGTTACAATAATTGATTATAAAAAAAGTTGGAAATAATTTTAAATGTCTTATACAAATGTATAAGACAAATTAGCTTAGTTGGATTTTACTTACCAAAATGGATTCACATGACTTTTTGGGGGGAAGAACTTGCTTCTGCTCATGAAAATAGCACAGCAAAAATATGATGTCCGAGCCTATACTTCAAGGGCAGAGGCAAGAGCAGAAGGTGGAAAGTAGAAAAATCATTCTGGACCTGGTGTGTGGTCCAGTGACAGCCCTTCTGGCTCAGGGCCCTGTTCTTACTGAAACAGAACCCAGCTGAAACTGGGAGTTATTGTGGGTATTCCCAGCTTTGCTTGTCCTCAGGCACCCAAAGCAATAAAGAGGACCTTTTTTTTCAGTACTAGGGATTGAACCCAGGGGCATTCTACCTCTGAGCTACACCCCAGCCCTATTTTATTCTTTTTTTTTTTTGCGGTACTGGGGATGGAACCCAGGGGCATGCTACCTCTGAGCTACACCCCAGCCCTATTTTATATTCTTTATTTTGAAACAGTGTCTCACTAAGTTGCAGAGGGCCTCACTAAGTAGCTGAGGCTGGCCACGAACCTGCGATCCTCCGGTCTCAGCCTCTCAAGTACTGGGATTACAGATGTGCGCCACCATGCCCGGCTAAGAGGACTTTCATGACCAGATCTCCCCTCACTTGGTTCCTTTACCACCCACCTCTCATCCCTGATCCAAAGATCCATATTTTTTCAGACATCTTAGATCAACTCAAGGACATTTTGGTATTGCTGTTCATTATGCCAAGTCAGGGTCCTCTAAACCACTGGCTCCCACAACAATTAGGTCAGATACAGTAATTGATTCTAAAAACACTTTGAAATAATTTGGTGTATTTTGCATTCGGGCCAGTCCTGCAAAGTACTATTGGCCTTCCGTTTCATTCAGAAGCCTTCTCTCCCCTATTTCACAAATGTTTATGTTCTCTCACAGAGATTTAAATGTTCAGTCAGATGTGGGAAGAAGCTGAAGTTATCCTAGTGCGAAGGCATCAGCTTGTTCTA
Source organism: Glis glis (assembly GCA_004027185.1). Lineage (NCBI taxonomy): Eukaryota > Metazoa > Chordata > Mammalia > Rodentia > Gliridae > Glis > Glis glis. The sequence goes on from PVJS01059907.1 coordinate 2,570, forward strand.
CTTCTCCAAGGAACGTAATTGTGTGACCTCATTAAGGAAGGGAAGAAATAGAAACATATGTTGTTTATAATATTTCTCTGCATGAGATATACTGAGAAATGGGCAGGCAGAATCAGGGTGTGGCCAGTTCACTCCACTCTGCATGTCTGAGAAAGACCTGGGGACAGATTAAGCACTCAAAGAAGATGACAGGGCACTTGAGCTGTGGTGACACAGGCTTTAATGAGTGACTCATGTGGTCTTACCTTAGATCTTTCCATTTCAGGTTGGAAATGAAATAAAACATCAGATAAAGCGAACTGCAAGTCAATTTAGGGTTAATCTAGTTTTTCTTCAAGTGTGTTTGTTTTCAATATCCTGTTAGGTAAATCACATTATGTGGGAATTAAAGGTCCTAGACTCTGGTCCTGGCTCAGAAATAGACTTGACGTTTCCCATTTGCCAAATATGGGTGATAAGAAAAGTCATAATGCCTCAGGGAGCACTACATGCCTGTAAAGCTAGCGCAAGGACTTCTGGGAAAGGATGTGAAGGGCAAGTACTTCAGTTCTCCTGCTATACCCAGAAACTCAGTGAAACTTCTACATGGAGAAGAACTTGCCCCAGGGTGTCCAGGTAAGTGGGGGATGACGATGTCAGTATTGTATCCTATGTAGGCAGGATTATATCACCTCTCAATGTGCAATTCTGATTATAAAAAAACAGACAAATATAGACTTAGACTTTGGACTGTTGGGTGGAAAATTTAGATTCTCAGCAGAATCCATGCTTGCAGTAAATAGGAATTGGACATTCAGAACTGGACTTGGGAGGCCTCCACTTCCCCTTTCAACTTTTACCATCCAGAGGCTCTGCAGCCTCCCATTCCCATGCCTTACACCCTCTTCTGCCACCAACTGTTCCAAATCCTTCTAAATACAACACTGCCCTTTCCAGGGCCATCTGTCTCTTAATAAGGCATTCCAGAAGACCTCAGAACTACCAAAGGAACAAACTGTTAACTTCATGCTCCACCCAACGGACTTGACTTTCACACCACTGGGCTGACCTCAGACTTCCCAACCTTGAGAAAAAGGATAAGAAGACACATATCTGCCCTGAGGTTTTGTTTTTCTCAAGAGAAAGTCAGTCCAGAGAAGACTCGGGGGCAATTTTTCAGTTTTTTTGCTGCTGGGCATTGAACCCAGGGGCATTCTACCTCTAAGCTATACCCCCAGCCCTATTTTATTCTTTATTTTGAAACAGGGTCTAAGTTGCAGAGGGCTTCACAACTTGCTGCTGCTGGCCACGAACCTGTGATCTTCCTGTCTCAGCCTACCAAAAACTGGCATTACAGGCATACGCCCCCACAGCAAGCTCTACTTCAGCTTTTAAGTTGGTCAGAATAGAGCTCATGCTCACTGTCTGCCTTTTATATACTCAAGAAGCAAAAGGTTCACGCTTTCTTCCTGGGTCTCACTTTTCTTTGCTCCATATTCTGAAAGACATTTAATTTTCTTTTGATGGGCAAACTCCCCCCAGTCTACATTTTTACTTTTCAGACTTATATGATAGAGACTTTTCTTACTGTAATGACTTGACCCACCTTGAGTGCTTGTTAACATCAACTCATATTTATTGATTTGCCTTCAAACATATCTTTTCTCCAGTCCCATTTTCCATACTCTGAATACACTCTGAATCATTTGTGTAACTAAAGATATGGATGGAATGCTGCTTAATTTATCTATTCAGGAAATATTCTGTTTTAGAAAGACACATTGGTTTGTCACCTTTGATATTTCAGTGGAGTAGAAAGTAATCTTGACTTGTAGGACTAGCTTGCCTCTGCTCCCAGAAATGTATACCTAGGTAGCTGTGTGCAGGTGAGTCTCTAGACCAATGCCACTATGCATCCTTTTTCCTTTATTGTCAAAGTGTAAGGTCAGGCAAGAGAAAGTCTGTGAAAAGGGTGTTGCTATCTCACAGTACACAGTGATGACGACTTGAAATTATTGGTGTGCCACAAATGTCATTTAGCCAACATCTATTTAACATCAACTATATTGTACTAGGTTCTTGAGATACTAGCCTGTTGGTTGCCAGATTTGTACTATAGGGCTTAACAAAGGCTTTAGCTACAAATTATAATGGGAGGGCTCACTGCCTTTCAGACCCTCTTTGCATAGGCCAACTCGGAACTCATGAAAGGTGTTAAAGGATAAACCTACTGATGATCACGTGTTGTGCTTCTTCCTCATGTCCCAGTTCACCAAGGTTGAGGTCAAGCCTCGGTCCTGATGAGGACGGGGCTCCTGTAGCTCTGCCAGGCTCTACAGCAAAGTTGTGCCATGGTAGCATATGCATGGGAAAGGACTTCCCTCTGCCCCAAACAGTATCACAGTTTGTCACTTGGGCTTGAAGCAGCACTGGGACACCCATCTTAGCATCTGCCTCCACCCTTCATTGCTAAGATACCTGACTTCACTTCTAGGATCTGGATGAGAAAGACACCCAACACCACTGAGTGCTCATGCCGGGCACTGTTCGAAGCACTTTACAGGCATTAACTTATTCCACCCTCAAAAGAGCACAAGCTGGAGGTTGGAGGGAGAGTATTATTCTTTCCTATTTAGAGATAAGTAAGGCATGGTGTATTCGTTATCTATTGCTAAGCAACAAATCATAACCCAATTCCAGTACATGCCCCAATTTGTCAAATCAAATAATTGGGATAAGCCTTGGGAAGAAGGAAAAAGAAATTTATTGATTTGCTAGCAAATCGAAGAAGCCAGTGAACTTCAGTGTTCAGGAACAAGCCCTGGATTCTCTCCAAACAAAAGAATCAAGTCCCTTTGAAGGGTTGGCTCTTTAGGGTCACGCTGGTGTCTTATCAGAAGGTCCACAATTCACGTCTGGGTCATCCTTGAGTCTGTTCTTACTCAAGATGCACAGGATCCAGGTCCCCTTCCATCAGTGACTGGACAAGAACATGTTATTTGTTACCAGGAGGTGAAGGAAAGGGGGAGGACAAAGGAGGAAAAATGTCAGCTTTGAAACAGGCCATCTGTTAGCTTCCAGGGGTCAGAAGCAGGCCCCTATTACAAAACAACCACAAACTTAATGGTTTAAAACGTGAACACTAACTATGTCACATCTCTGCATATCACAGCATAGCTTAGTGGAGGCCTGTGCTTTCAGGTCTCTCATGAGGGCGCAGTTCCAGGTGAGGGCCAGGGCCGGGAGCTCACGTGAAGGCTCAGTTTGGAAGGGATCAGCCTCTGTGTTCATGTAGAGGGTTGATGGCACCATCCAGTTCCTTGGAGCTGCTCTCAATTCTATGCCCCAGGGGCCTCCCCAACATGACATCTTGTTTCATAATAGCCAGCAAGGGGGATGGTCTACCAGCAAGACAAAAGCCACAATCTTTTGTATTCAACATCTTTTTACATCTTCCGTTGGTTGGAAGTAAGTTACAGCTCCTGTCTGCATTCAAGGAGAGACATTACACAAATGTGCTAATACTAGGAGACACAGGCCATTGGATGCTGTCTTGAGTGTGTCTGCCACACACAAGAAGGGTAATTTACCCAGGGATTGTGAGCTCATTAATGATTAATTCAGCATTTTAGCACAGGACATCTACCTCCAGAGGAAAGTGAGACTCAAATGGTTTGAAAACTCAGCTACCCCTAGAAATAAGTATGAATTTCTCTTTTATCATTTTTTGGATGAGTCACTAAAACAAGCAGTGCTGAAGATACGGGCCTTTTTCTGTGTGTGGTGGTGGATTTCTTTCCCCACACAGGGTTTTAAAATTTTACAAACAACATATGGCTTTCATGTAATTATTTGGATTTCCAAAATTTTAAGAAAAAATAATCAGAAGATGTGCCACTATTTCCTTCATCTTCGTGTGGCAACAGCTGTGAACTAGAATGAAGTAACAGCTTAGTAACAATGTGCTTATCTGCTGCCAACAACTTCCTCTGAGCCTACTTCTTGTTACTAGGATGGCCTGAGCTGGAGACATTTGACTTTGCTGCCACTGCAAGTGAGAGTACACGAGGGCCGAGGACTGAAGAGACAGCCCTTTGTGGGGTAAATCAAAAGTGGTTTCTCCTTGGTATTTCATGTATATCAAATTTCTTTGAATAAGGAGAAATTTAAGCATGGGAATTAAACATGACATTCCCCCAAAGTGCTGTTGATTAGCAAAGTTACATTTTATTTGCAGAGAGCTGATTAAGGGGAAAGTTTTATTAACTGATCGAAGGCTACCTGCTTATCGGCTCATCCACAAACTAGTACCACCTAGTGCTAGCTACCTGAAATGCAAATACAACAGCTTGGTGGCATAGCCTTTTTGGGGAATAGAATTATTCACTTGTTCCTTCATTTCTTGAAGGAACACACATTCTGAATGCTGGGCACTATCTTAATAAGTCTAATTGTAGTAACTCAAAATGTGAAACACTGAAATGCACATGAGAGATAATTTCAGCAATAATCTTCAACAAGTCTTTGGTGTAGAAACACGTGGCCATTCAATCTGTCCAAAATTCCATACTACCCTGGTTCAAATTCCTTTGAACTATTTATATAAAACTGCAAGATAGGTTTGGGATTAAAAACATCCTTGGGAGGCTGCTTCTATATTCCAATATAATTGTATGTTAACTGTCATATTCTTCATATGTCAAATGAACTTATATAGAAAATATAATTACTCTAGACTCTGGCCATTATGTGATTCAAAATGGCTCCTTCTCTCTTGTAATTCTGTAGAGCATAATATTAAAGAGGAATGGTATTTCCCACCATGGTCCCAGCTGGTGACTCTAATTCCCCATGATTTCACAGCTGCAAATCAGCCCCCACCCACTCACACTTGTCTCTGGCCAATGGTGCTTTCCTTAATTAGCACATGACTTAAACTTAAGTCAGACTTATCTGCTGCTTTGGGCCCTGGGCTACCTAAGCACCAGCTGATCTAATTAGGAAAGGAAATCTACTTGAACATAGATGCTATTTGCCCTGACACCAAACAAAGAGAAGAGTAATTTGGTTCCTAAGTTTATCACCCGAATTTGTTTTCTCTGACAACTTCTCTCCCTTACAGTCTAGTCTTGTGTCTAGACTTTGCACCCGTGGTGTTATTTTTATTTTTACGGTTCTTATGCTTTTCCCAACTTGAGAATGACCTCTAGAAAAGTCACTAGGCAATATCTAAGGCTTTGTGAAACTGTCTTCAGGGTATGGTTTGAGAAGCAGGAAAGGCCCTCTTTTTAAAGGGAGAAGGTAGATTGAACCTAGTACTGCCCCTTCCTTTTTTTTTTTTTTTTTTGCCTTACATTGCCAAAGCCCCTGTCACTTTCCTGGGTCGCTAAGCCACACAGATGATAGCTTTGTTCTAGAAGTCTATGCCAAAATCTATGTATGTAAGAAAGGAGGATATATTTGAAGGAACTGGTGATTCCTGGCACTTTCCCCGGCCACTGCTTATATAAATCGTCTTGAAAAGCGCCTATAGAAGGTTGTCTAAGGAACTGGAACATAGGATTGAAAATGAAAACGAGATTGGATGAAGCAGGGGAAACATTTTATTTTTAGAGTGATAAACATTAAGTAGCTACAATGTACAAGGTAGTATACTAGATATTCAGGGGGGCTACAAAAGCAACACAATGTAACAGTGGCCCCTAGGCAAGCTGGCCTTCGGACTTTCCCTCCTTTTGCCCTACATTCTAAAGTCTAAAGAAAAGTTACATCTAAATGATGTAAGATGTTAACTGCTCCCTGGGCGTGGTGGCCCACGCTTGTAATGGCCCACGCTTGTAATCCCAGTACTTTGGAAGGTGGAGACGGGAGGATCTGGGTTCCCGGCCAGCCTCAGCTCTCTGTCTTTCTTTCTGTCTCTCTCTCTCTCTACTTAGTGAGGCCCTCCGCAACTTCGTGAGACCCGGTTTCAAAATAAAGTATAAAAAATAGGGCCGGGGGTGTAGCGCGGAGGTAGAACGCCCCTGGGTTCAATCCCCGGTACCACACACACAAAAAAGAAAAAGATGTTAACTGCTAAATAATATTTCTTGAAATCTACAAAACCCCGAATATCTGGTGACCCTGAGAGAACATGAGAATGTGTACCATCCTCCTTATTCTAGTCCTGTGCATCAACTATCACAACCCACGTAAACTGCTGTGAGGCTTAACTTGCAGAAAAGCAATGCATTTGTCTAAGGAATCATAGGAACTAGTGTCAGGAGGTCAAGGTCAAGGTCAATCGCAATGCTTCAAGCCACAGGAAAATAAAGGAGATACACGCCCTGGATGATGAAGATGCCGCTCAGCACACAACCTTTCTGCCTACTGTTCTACTACAACTCATTTCCCTCCCTATAAGAGCCCTGGGGGTACATGAGTACCCCAAGATGGTCTTTTCTGGGGGACAATAGCTCCCCCCATTTCCTCAGGGTGCAGCCCTTGAATAAACCTGATTTCCCTCCTGGTAACTCCTGAGTATTAGTTTTTGAGCAATGAGCAGATGGACTTAGGCCCAATGACAAAACCTGCTTCCTTCCATGGAACTAGGAGATCATTTGTGCACTGAAATAAATTTATGAAACAGGTAATAGTGCCCTTTGTTGCATATGAGATACTGAAAATAGATAGTATATGCTAAAAAAGGACATGGGATTAGGATGAATGCTTACGAAGAAAGAACTTCAGGTCTGTCATTATATGAGCACAGGTGGCTTATGCATACTGTTTGGTGGAGGGAATAAAAAAAAAAGGAAATTATCCAGGTTGACAAGAAGATTCCCTTTGAGCAACTGAGAACAGGAGTTTAGACTATAAACCATGCGCACTATAACCATTATAGATGAAAAGGTTTCTTGAGAACTATGTTAATAGTAGGTTTGAGATAGGAAACACTAGGGAGGAAGGACTGGTTAGGCAATAGCAAAAATCCAAATTTATCTAGGTAACTAGGGATGAATGTGAAAGACAAGAAAGGAAGGATTTTTTTTTTAATTGCCTGGACATAGGAAATTATTGAGATGGAAGGGCACAGAAGATCATGTTTCCAGCCTAAATGACTCAGCTTGAGGTGGGAGATAAGTGGCTTAGTAAAGGGGAAAGCCCCACATTTCAATTAGCAGAATCATGGGATTTTAAATGGAAGGGAAAGGGCCTCAGAAATCATCTACCCTGGGCCCTTTATTTTACAGGAGGACAAGTAAAGGACAGTGAGTATAGCTCAAACTCTGAACTAAGGATGAGAGCCCACCTGCAGGCAAATGAGACTATTAATGAATTAATGCTTATATAGTAATTAATAAACAGCCTCCAAGCATATTTTTCAAAAAGCTAAATTTATTCAAAGAACTCTGTAATTAATCTAAGTTCCTACTCAGCTCATTACTGACCTTGGGTTCTTGGATCCAGAGTGGCAGACAAGAATTTGAACATAAATAAGGTTTTATTAAAGACTTCTGCTAGAGCCAGAAGGGAGAGAGCACTTGAGGGACAGATTCCAGGCAGACTCAAGCAAAGAACAAAGGGGAATCACTTTTAGGGCATCTATGGGGTAGGCAGAAACTTGGTCTCTTTTTGGGGGAACTGGAGATTGACCCCAAGGGTGTTCTACCTCTGAGCTACACCCCCAGCCCTATTTTATTTTTTATTTTGAAACAGGATCTCACTAAGTTGAAGAAGGCCTCTCTAAGTTACTGAGGCTGGCTGTGAACCTGCCATCCTCCTGTCTCAGCCTTCCCAAGTACTGGGATTACAGATGTGTGCCACAATGCCTGGCTAACTTGGTTTCTCGATGTCACAGGTAGAGGTGGAACTTCAGTGTGGCATGTTTCATTACCATTTTAAGTCTCCACCTAAGGATGTGTGTTTTACCAGGCTGATAAGGTAAAGGTAACTGCAGGTTACCCTACTGACTACTCTCTGCATACATTTACCCCTCACCACCTGGAGTTGCCCTTTTCTGGGAATTCTCAGAAGGCTGAGCTGACTTTCCTAGTCTCCCCTCTCCTGGCATATTATCTCATTCCCATAGCCTTGAAGACTAGTCTACTTTTTTACTCGTAATTTTCTAGTATGGCTGCTAACCCTAAAAGACAGAGAGCTAGCTTGCCTGTCTTATTTCCTCTTAAAAAGTATTCAGCTCCTAGTTCTTAGGGCTTCTATTTGTCATGGGCTATCCTTGACCGAGTCAAGTTTTTGTTATTGTTTTTACTAACCTTTAAAAACCCAAAGGTCTGCAGTCATTTCTCTGAAGTGTGAGCTGACTTTTCCAAGGAACAATAGTAGGGGGTAAAAATGTAGCCACAAAAAAAAAAAAAAAAAGAGGACAAAACAATGTTTCCTATCTCTGTGCCCACCCACACAGCCAGATCACAGTCATCTTTTCTTTATTATAGTTCTGTTGAGATTGGAGTGGGCAAGAGTCTACGGGATGGACGCCGCCCAAGGCCCAGCACTCTGAATCACTGTACCTTAACTTCAGACCCAGAATTGGCTGTAGTAGCGGGGTGCGGACACCCATTCTCTGATACCCCCATGTGGTATGTCTTTAATCCTCAGTGTCTCGCACAAGCTGTATCAAGGTCCTCCCCAGCTGGATTACCTTCGTGAAAGGTTGCCTCGCTCCTTCACAGAAGCAGCCCTTGATGGGCTGCCCAGTAAAGAAAGCTCCAGGGCTGAGCACCCTGCCCGGGAATCCAGAACCCTGCAAGGGAAAACGGGTCACAGTAGGGTCGTGACACTAAATCACGGGGCTCGGCCAGGCTGAGTAAGCCAGCGGGAGGGCTGTGGCGGC